>JACXGK010004971.1:0-35336 GCA_016801125.1 Novumbra hubbsi | reverse complement strand
AGGCCTACCATCAACACTGATCACCTACCATAATAATAAACACTAAACCACAAGGCCTACCATCAACACTGATCACCTAGCACAGGATAAACACTAAACAACAAGGCCTACCATCAACACTGATCACCTACCATAATAATAAATACTAAACAACAAGGCCTACCATCAACACTGATCACCTAGCACAGGATAAACACAAAACAACAAGGCCTACCATCAACACTGATCACCTACCATAATAATAAACACTAAACAACAAGGCCTACCATCAACACTGATCACCTAGCACAGGATAAACACAAAACAACAAGGCCTACCATTAACATTGATCACCTAGCACAGGATAAACACAAAACAGCAATCCCTTCCATCAACACTGATCACCTACTGTAGGCTGGCAACAGAAAAGACAAATAGTCTGATTTGGTCTTTGGTAAAGTCATTCTTTATTTGTTTCACGTTAATTAGCCGTAGCAAATTGAGCTCAAATGTATTTAACGTAATATAATAAAAATGTAACAGGAATAACCCAAAAAATAAAGGTTAATAAAACAAAGGTTATTATATGCATATTGTACACAGCCTACGAAATTCAATCGTATGAAAAATATTTTCACATTCAATTCTAACATTTCTGATGTCAGCAAGTTTCGAAAACAAAGTTAACATGTAAGTATAAACATCAAGTTCACAGATGGTTCATAAAGCCAGAACTGGGTGTAGTTTGTACATTTCAAATATCCTTCCATCAGATTTGATCCAATGACTTTACTATAGTGCTGTCCCATTCCTATTTATAGTATGTTGAGCCCTTGCAGCCTCTTGCACTCAATCACTTACCAGGTGATGTCAAATTAGTCTGTGAGGGTTCAGGGGGGACATTAGGATTTTGCCCTTAAAGCTTTGTTGTTCATAATGTTGCTGCATATAATTGATGGGAATGACTACTCTGTAGTTTTGTTTACAGTTCACACAATGTCATAATATGTTCTATTTAAAATGTACTTTATTGTGTTTATTGTCTTATTTTCGTGATTCTACCCAATGTAAAAATTGTGATTAACAGCGATTAATTAACATCAAATTGTGCAATTCATTATTAATAGAGCCCTAATATAAAACACATCTATGTCATGTGTTCTACATCGTTTCTTTAAGGTGTCTGCCTCTATCCTTGATGAGCACATCTGTCAACTTTTGAATCTCTTTAATCAGCAGAAGTTCCCAGTACTGGGCAGGCTGCCATGTTGCGTCCCCTATTTCTAAGTGGGAGATCAAACTAATCGTAACTGGGCCAATTTTATTGCTTTATTGGGTAGAGATAAAAAAATTAGTTTTTGCTGATGAGGCGTTGGCCAGATGAACCCACATTATAGGTCAATTTCTATATTGCCTTGTATTTTAAAGGGGTCAATAAGTAAAAAGGTTCAATGAGCAATGTTCTTTGCTATGCAGTCTGGTTTCCCTTTTGGTTATGGGCGTGTGAAATCCTGTTCTTACTTCCCCTTCACATAGGATAAAGTATCCACGGATAAGTAGTCCCAAAATCTTCAAAATGAACCATTGAATTATTAACAAGAAAGAAAGTCAATGGCATCTCAGTCCCCAGACATTTGTCCCCATAATATTTTTGGAACTCTGTGGATCGAACTCAAACATGTTATAAATACAAAGAGACTCAAGAATATTTCTGATCTGGAAGTCAGGAATAGAAAGCTCCTAACTGGCTAAAGAATTTGGAAGTTGTCAATACAAGCCTTAGGAGGTGTTTCGAAGGGGGGGGGGGCAAAGTTTTGCACATGACATGTTCACTATGTTTTATTACTTTGAATCTATGAGAAATTATTGTAAATAGTGTAATTTTTCACTTCATACCAATAGGTCAGGTCATTTTCACGGAAAGATTCATCTCAAAAAAAAAATTCAGGAATGCCTAACTATTTATCCATATTTTCTGAATATAAGGAAATATATTTTTCTTTAGATTCAATTTTAGTAACTTTACATAGATCAAATAATCTACGTCGGGTTAAGCCTAAACGAAAGAAATTATGTGCAACAATTTTTGGTTATCCAATCCAATGTGCTAACATTCCTTATTGAATAAAGGAATGGTGAGATGTGAAAATAATCAGTATCACATTTTGCTGCAATGTTTTTATTGCCATAGAAGTGTCTAATTGGAGTTTAGCTATGTGAGCTAATTAATCAAATGCTTGAATTCTGCAATTACAGATCAAGAATATCTTCAGAACACAACATTTTAAATGTAATCATAATTGGTGATTATACAAATGTTGTGACGTAGGCTTGCTGTTACAGGAGAAAGTTTTGGCCCCTCTTGAATGTTTAACAGCTACTAAAATTATCCGACATCCATGCATTTATTTACCAGTTTACATATTATTTGTTTATATATGGGTAATACAAATATGCAATGTTCCTTGCACACCTGAGCTGTTAGTAAAGTTTTTAAACTACCAACACTTTTTATGTAAATAAAGGAACATAAAAATTGCACAGATAATCACTTTGAGGGTAAAAGCAATATTGTTAAGACGAGGTACAACCTTTACCTTAATTTAAAACACACTTGTTCAATTACTGGGACGAAGGGATGCAATTTAGGATATAGTATGACATGATTGGCACAACCCTAGATTTCACTGTTTCACTGTTATTTTCTGTTTTATTCTTTTGGTTCTTTTAGTTCAATTGGTTTGCCTAGAAAACATTTTTTCCAATTTATTCAAGAACTTCAAAAAGAAAAGTTCAAAACTTTTTAAACATAAGAGTTTGTGCTTACTATACGCAACATGAACATATGCCAGGCTTGTCTTGTTTGTTCTGGCCTAGGTGCAGAATATTGGGGGTTTTGGATTATGAATGCATCTGGTTGTTATTACTTATCGTGGTAGATGCTTTTAATTTCATGAGTGTCCGTGAAAAAAGCATGTGTATTATAGGAAGATGAAATAGGTTTCTGCTGACCTCAGTGTTGTCATCACCACATATGACATACTCCTGTGTTCCAGGTGCAGAACATGTCCCAGTCCATTGAAGTGTTGAACCTGAGGACTCAGAGGGACTTCCAGTATGTCATGAAGATGGAGAATCAGATGAAGGGGCTCCGGACCAAATTCAGACAGATAGAAGACGACAGGAAGACCGTTATGGCCAGGAATTTCCAGGTACAGAACATTACAGCAGTATAATGCCTCACAGTTAAAGGACATGTACTGTATTAGGAATAAACTGAGGAGTATTTCTTCATAATGTGACCAGACTAGACATTTTCCATTATTATAATGGCCACTTTGAAACACTCACAAAGGGAAATATCTGACATCATGAAAAATACTGCTCAATGTACTCATTATTTTATTCACTCCATTTTCCTTTACCGGCACATTTCCCTCTCCTTTTTTTTTACCCCATGGCTTCTTCTCACCTCTCAGAAGATATCTTAAGTGTGTCTTAAGTGGTTTATATCTCCCCTTGGGGCTATCTCTTTATCCAGGCCATCCTGTCCCTGTCCTATGCCTGTTTTTTATCTTTACTCCAGGAGCTTAAGGAGAAGATGGATGAGCTGCAGCCTCTGATCCCTGTGTTGGAGCAGTACAAGACTGATGCTCAGCTTATCTCCTCCTTTAAAGAGGAGATCAGGAACCTGTCCATGGTCCTTGCAGCCATTCAGGAGGAGATGGGAGCATATGATTATGATGAACTCTACCAGCGAGTCCTTCGATTGGACAGCAGGCTACGCAACTGCATGGGCAAACTAAGTGGGTAGAACTCTAAGGTTATGGCCAAGCTATCAGTCCGTACATGAACAGTGTTATATTATACTGGGTAAGGAGACTAACTGGAATCAGATTTGTTTTCATTGCTAAATATAGATTCATGTAATATTGTGCCCCATAAAGTCAAAATTATTAGCTAATCATGAATGTATTTGTGACATGGTAGTATTCACAAATACAAAGTGAAAAAAAGTATGTTGTACTAGCAATACAAGCTCTACAGTCTGTCAGATTAGTTCAATCTGTGATTTCACAGAAACACAAAACAAATGTCAATTGTATAACATGATATGTGGTATGTGTCAAGGAGAATGATGAAAAAAAAATATATAAAACAAAATTGGATGTTTTGCAGAAGCCAAATTTCACTGGATTTGTGTAGACTGGAATGTCATGAATATTAGCTCTTTAGTGGGGTTACAAAGGGATAAAAGTTTATTTTGTCATCATTTAAAAAGCACCCATGTTGGTGGTTTTAGAATCTTAATAAGAATTGTGAATAATACATTAGTTTGAAGTTATTCTATGTGTGCATAATGTATTATTTGGGTATTTGCATACAGTATTACATACTGTATGTGTCTTTGCATATATTACTCTGCAATATCACGTGGCATAGCACAAGCTGTAAAGCCCAATATTAATGAACAGCATTCAGATGTAGTCAGTACCTAAGGCCATTTGATTGAGTCTGATACGACAACTTTAGGCCCAGGGCTGTACGTTTTTCTGCCTGTCTTGTTTTAATATGCACAGTGTTGTTGAGTAAACTCTCCGGTGGCACAAGCATGAAATTGGGTTGAGAAATCTAGTTAGAAGATGAGGAAAAAACAGTACATCTTATGGCTACATTTCTTTATTAACAGCATGTGGGAAATTAATGAAAATCACTGGGCCGGTAACAATGAAGACGTCTGGCACGCGGTTTGGAGCGTGGATGACTGATCCCCAGGCCTCTCAGAGAAACAACAGGGTGAGTTATGGGATGGGAGTGGAGGAGAGTTTTATGTTTTTCTGAGAGCACCGGCTCATCTGTATGTCTCTGGGTGCTGGTTACTTGTTTTAACTTATGCAGGAATTTATGACAACGATCTTAGATCGCCATGAAGTCATGGGCAGGCGCGTTTGTTTGTTTTTTTCTTGAGTTTTCGGTTGAATTGCATTACGGCTAGGTTTGCGGCAAATTGCAAATCCTTGCAGCAGAAGATAGAAAGGATATTTTATTACAGTAGCAAAAGCTGTATCCTATCAATGTCTTCTTGAGGGTTTGTTGGGGGGATTGTCGAAGCCTTGGTGAGGTGGAGCACTATGAATCTGAATTGCACAATGGCAATTATTTGGAGATTACATTGAAATAATATTTGGCCACAAACAACAGGAGTTGGTTTATCATTGAAATGAGAATGCATGAGTATATAAATAACATTTAAACTACTGCTGCTGTTTTGATCCTGGAGTCTTATGGTCAACAACATTATGAACTATACTTATTTAAAATTTGGCAGGAAAACAGAACCTTCAGAAGAAACGTCTCTTTTCTAGGAATGAATACTGAATGGAGGAGTGGGAAAAACTTTTTTTAGGGACTGGTAAACAGTGACAGAAAACGTCTTATTGAGGTCATTTCAGCTAATGGGGGCAATACCAACTATTAGGGCATAGGGTGTCCTAACTTTTTCCTCAGTAGGAAATGGCATTTCTTTAGATATTTTGTTAAATAAATGTAAAATCATGGTTGTATATAAAGTAGGGGGGAAATGTAACTTTGTTTACTCAGTTTATCTTCAGTTTGAATTACCGCACCCCAGCTTGTGTTTTCGTTTAATGTATGCTAATCATCTTTTTTGACATAGGTCTGGTACATGGACAGCTACACAAACAGTAAGATTGTACGCGAGTACAAGACCATGGAAGACTTTGTTGCCAATGCAGTCTCTCGAACCTACAACCTTCCGTTTAAATGGGAGGGAACGGGTCATGTGGTGTACAATGGATCCCTGTACTACAACAAGTATCAGAGCAACATCATCGTGAAATACAGTTTTGAGACGGGCCGGGTTTTGGCCCAGCGGGCCCTGGAGTACGCAGGCTTCCACAACACCTATTCGTACTCGTGGGGCGGATTCTCTGACATTGACGTCATGACTGATGAACTGGGCATGTGGTTGGTGTATGCGACCAATCAGAATGCTGGAAACATTGTCATCGCCCAAATGGACCCGGACACCCTGGAAGTCCGAAAGACGTGGAACACAGAATATTCCAAGCGTAACGCGGGGGAGTCCTTTATGATCTGCGGAACCCTCTACATCACCAACTCCCACCTGACAGGTGCTAAAGTGTACTATTCCTACTCCACCAAGACGTCCAGCTATGAATACACAGATATCCCCTTCCATAATCAGTACTTTCACATCTCCATGTTAGACTATAACGCCAGGGAGAGGGCACTTTACGCCTGGAACAATGGGCATCAAGTGCTGTTCAATGTCACACTGTTCCACGTCATTAAAACCGAAGATGACTCCTAGATTACACAGGACACCGATTGTCAGAGGTCCTCATTTGGAAACGACTAATTAAAACAACTTTCGAAGACGTACTTTCGATTTACAGTTTTTCACAATTGCTAATACATTTAAACTGGTTTAATGAACACTAGAAACAAAACCACTGTGCTGAATTCCTGAAGAAAGACCATTTACCCCAACCAGTAAGCACTGTTTACCTGTTTAACACAAATCTCTGTTTCATTCACACTTTTTTGCAAAATTCGACACACAGCTCTCTTTGTGAAGCACAATTGTCTCCATGTTGTCATGTAAAAAAAAAACACTGCCATCCAAGGACCCAAATCATCACAGTACTAACACTCTCAACCACCAGTTTACCAGATGGAAACACAAACAAGCATAATTAGTCAACAAGCAATCAGGATGTTGGCATGAATGAAAAGTGCCACAGGTGAGCTCATCTGTATTTTGGAACAATAATGCATGCAGAGGAAGGTGGATGGGGAAAAGGAAGAAGAACAATGACCTATAACGAAATTCATCTTAGACATGGTATGTCTGACAATGAGGGAAACAGGTCTGAGAGCAGCCAAACCCGAGCCCTTTCACTGTTACATTAATTGTTCAGACTTTCCAAAATAAAAATAGGTTACTTACTTATCTGACTACTATACTAACTATGCTGTTTTCTATACTCTACATGTGTATGCATTAGCACACATAGGTAAATATAGGAACCTGAAACTTACATTCACATATTCTATTACATTTTTATTTAAGTAGAATTCATGGAAACCAGTGGATGATGGTGCATACTATTCTCTGAGGTACTAGAAATAGTGAACATGGTTGTTTAATAAAAACTGATGTGTTTACAGAAATCCAGAATATTTTAAGACAATGGCATTTTTAAAGCTATACAAACTTTCAGAAAATATATCCTGAGAAGTAAATGATGCTCAGGCTTTTTTGTACTATAGCCCTTTACTTCTTTAAAAACAGTATTTTCTCCATGTACTAACTCAAAAGTGCTGATGATGAATATTTAATGTGCACTTCAGAATACTCTACAGACATAAGTTACGGTCCATAATGTCATGCAAAGTGAAAATTTGTAGGAGGAATTCTGGAACACATGGTTATTGATTTCTTAATATCTTTCTATATTAGTGTTTTAAATTCCTCGCATTGGTGTGCAATGGATATTCAGTAGTATCATTGTATTCCATGCTTTTGTGCCACTATGGATGGGATAGTTTAATATCAATGGCAGATCATATGGTTTTGAGTAAACTGTTGAATTTGGTGTAAGAAACCTGGGGTTTGGTCAATATTGTGAGATTTTGAAGAAGTGTGTTTATTGTTTGGAGATATAATACACATTTAGAAAGTGTGATAGCTGTTGTGAAAAACTGTAAAAGGACCTTGTGCTTACTAACTTGTTTTTGGTTTTTCTCTTCCTCACTAAAGTGAACTGCGTTGTCATTACATTGCCATTACTTGAAGATATTGCCTCTCATACTTTCTGGGCCACAACACTTAAAGTGACAAATAAGCCAGAATTATACTACAATTAAATTCATATTTTTTTAAATTACATCGCTGCTGAAAATACAAGTTTACTGTATTGCCTTATTTACTGTTGTCATTGGTTCTATATTAGCTGAAGGTTAATCAGCTTTTCTGCATGATGTCTGAAATTTTATCTGTTGTATTTTATGAAGATATATTGCATTTTCTGTTCAAGGCTGGAATTATGACACATCCTTTAGTTCTCACTGTGTTTGTAGTGACGTCTATTTAAAGTATTTACACCCTGAAGGTTGAAAGTCATCTTGTACTGACTTTGCTGCCATGTGAAGCTAATTTATTACAAAATGTATTGTACTATAAACTCATGGAAAATATTGTGTTACCTTTTGTGTCTATGTGACAGTTAAGTCCATATATTTATTTCAAATACAATTGATTTTATTTAGTTATTATAAGCAAAATAGCTTCATACTCTTGTAGTAAAAACCAGAATCCATGAGTCACAAATCCCTTAAACTCAAATATGTTGATTTCCTACCAAATAGAAATAAACAAAACACATAATTTGTCAAATTTGCAGAAAGGTCTGGAATAAACTTGTGCATTTTTGTTTAATAAATGTCTTAGGAGTACTCACTGTTGTGGAAACAACCAAGCGCAAACATGGTACAAATATTGTTAAAATTCGAAATATCACACTGTATGGGCTATAAAATGACACCTTGGTCAAAACTGTAAAATAAATATGATAACATTTAATGACAGTAGAGAATTGGCACGCTCATATAGAACTGACGACATACACTGATCTGCCTTCGTCATCTTCGAAACCAACTTCTCAATGACCAGGAGAATGTGGTCGAGGTTCAGTAAAATACAATTACTTGGTATTTTTACAGCTATACTAATCCTAGAAATCTGAACTGGCACTGTCTATACAAATGGCGTCACTTATTTGAGGTGGCAACACACCTCGTTGTATCTCCTCACAGTGCGAGATTAATGGGAATCAAACCATCAGTGGATCTAAAGGAATACGAGAAAGTTCAACTATTCAGAGAGTGCATTGTGCTCTACAAGGTCCCCGAACTAACATACTTTTCATTAGAGTGGGAATGCTTTCATGTTGCTGCAGTAGAAGTTCACTTGAAATCCGCTATGCCTGTAAACACTTTGAGAGAAGTTCGCCTCAAACCATACCGTGACTCTGAAATGTCTTATAGTCAGAGCTACGCCATAAAACTATTATTTTAATCGAAGAGGAAAATAGCTAGGCTAAAGGGATTGTATAATGAAGTATCAATTCATGGATGATGAGGTGAATGAGGGTGGGAGGTGAAGATGATGATGATAACTTGATAACAGGTCTCCAGTTATTAGGCCTTTTGGTTTGATGGGTTGAGTGCTCTCCTTTGGCATTTCGATCAGGCCCAGGCAGAGAGGAGTAGGGATTATTCAGCATGCTCACAGCCCTTCACCCCAAGTCATCACCCTCTGCACTCTTCCACTTATACGGTGGCTCATTTCCCGTCACCGATGGTAAATGGTGACTTTAGAAGCGTACAAGTACAAGCACACACCCTCTCACACACGCGCAACACTGACTAACAGATGCACACGCACGGACGCCCTGATTGGACACGTCTGTCTGGTTGAACACTGTTTTTAAAGCATGCCCGCCGTGGCCATGATACTAAGTAATGGACCACCTCTCCCCCTGCCCTACTTCGTCCAAGTAAAAGACACAATCATGAATCCTTATCAATTTCACATCCTGTGGCCTACAAGTGTCACCCCGGCATCCCCCCTCCCAGTCTGCCGTTCCACCACCCGTCTGCTCCGGCAAATATGAAAGAAGTTCCCTGCACTTCAGCAGAGCTGTATTAAATCAGAAATAGCTCTTCCAGAGAAGTTGATTAGAATTGATTTTCTCCTCTCGGCATGTGGGTCTGCATTCCTGGGAGGCAGGGTTGAGGAGGTTGGTTCCCAGTGATAGCATCCTAACCTCAAGTTTGACTGCTCATGTCTTTTCCTGCAATTATAAGCATCAATATACACAGTAAAAAGGGCGCTGGGTGCATCGAACCAGAATCAAATAAGAACCAATTTCCCTGTCCTTTATAATAACATAATAGTTGCAAATGGAGGGGAGTTGTCAGGCAGATATCCACTGTAAGATGCACTGATACACACTTAGCATATTATTAGGTAACCAAATTGATAGACAGGACTTTAAAGTTCTGAATGACAATGAGAAAGTAGACATAAAAACGTAACCCCCCCCCCCCCTTGCCACTCCTGTATAATGACAAATATAATGAATTATTTCTGTTATCATAGAAAATAATCACAATCGAAAAAGCCAAATTAAATTAAATGACTACGACAGAGTAGGTCTTGACTGGAATGGTCTGACAGAGCTGAAGGTTTTCAGTAGAATGATCATCCAGGGTAACAAGGCTTGAGCAGAGTGAGGACCAAGGTGTCGTCCAGGGAGACTAGCCGGCTCATCCAGCTCTGGGTCTCATCAGCACCATCTCTGCCATCGAACCACGACTTCTCCAAAGCTGCCGACCCACCTTGTCCTCCTCCATGTTTGGCCTCCTGGTGATGGATACCAAGTTGCCCAAGTCATTCCCAATGCTTACTACTAACAGCATTGTTCAGATCCTCCAAAACTATAAAGAAATCCTCCCGAGTAGATCTGAATGTCCTTCAATTTTGTATTTTGCAGATCACTAGATAGTAGGTGAAACCTAAGTCCATTTTTCCGAATTGAAATAAAAGAAATACTATACATAATCAATCAGCATAAAATACAGGGCAATCAGCCTAGGCTCCCATAAAGGTGCCATTGGCAACCGGGAGAATTAACAACCCTTATCACTAATCCTGAGATAACCTACAGACATATCTGGCCTCCAGCCATCTTATTGATGTGTAGTGCCTGGTGTTTACATTAAATGCTGACCACAGGGTAGGAATGGACATTGGATCTACTTCTATGGTCTCTCCCTGAACAACATTAGCTCTCTAAATACACACTGGCATTGCAGTGACAAATGATACCTTGCGGATTACAAGCTAGAACTTGTCTATATGAAAATTGCATGGTGTCTGTACGTTTTGCAACAGGCTCTTTTTTTGTTACTTTATGGACAAATATTAGAAGTCTAAAGTGGGTCCTACAATATTGCTGTGTAGGCCTATACTTCCTCACAGGGCATTAGAAAAGCTGGTTCTTATACGGATTGGACACACGTCCCACTAAAATGATATACATTGTCAGGGGGGATTTGTGGAGAATATCAACATTTACCAGTACATTTTATCCCCATAGATTTGGAGGTAGCTTTTCTTTGCACGCTTGCTGTCATATTTTAGCTAAATTAATGAATGTTGTAAAAAACACATAGTTTTACATACAGTTTTACAGTATTGTTCAATCAATCAATCAAGTTCATATATAAAGCACAATTCATACATAGAAGCAATTCAATGTGCTTTACATGAGATAGTAAGGACATTAAAAGAGAAATAAAATGTAAACAGTTTGATTTAAAACAGACATGGAACAAATTTACAGATTAATATAAAAAATGAAATAAATAAAAGTTTAAAGGAAAATTAAGAAGGATTTTAAAGGATTCCATGTGGATTTTAAAGTAGCTATTGAGTAGCTATAGGGAACATAGTGAGGTCTAGCCCTCAGTCATAGGCACTTGATTTGAAAATGTATATGTTTGGGGCACGTCTAAGATCTTCTGGTAGCTTGTTCCAGTTGTGTGCCGCGTAGCTACTAAATGCCGCTTTGCCATGTTTATTTTGACCTCTGGGCTCTACTAGCTGACCTGAATTCATAGATCTTAGAGGCTTGCTTGGTTTTTGTTCTTCAAACATATCCGAAGAAGTATTTAGGCCCTAAACCATTCAGTGATTTATAAACATTGAAGCATCACCTTAAAATCTATTCTATAACTGACTGGAGGCCAATGCCAAGATTTAAGAACCGTTTACGTATAGGTGTCAATGGTCATACACACTATATGGCCTAAAGTGTGTAGACAACCCATTACGTATTATTACGTTCAGGTGTTTTAGCTACACCCATTGCTCATGGGTGCATTTAACCCAGCACATAGCCATGAAATGTCTATAGACAAACATTGGCAGCGCAATGAGTTGAACTGAACAGCTTAGTTACATTAAATGTGCCACTGTCATAGGATGCCACATTTTCCACAAGTCAGTTCATGAAATGGCTGCCCTTTAAGTACTGCCCTGGTCAACTGTAAGCGCTATAATTGTGAAGCCCATTTAACACCTTTGGGATGAATCGGCATGGCGATTGCGAGCAAGCCCTTCTTGTCCAACATCAGTGCCTAACACATCCTCTTTTGGGTGAATGGGCACAAATTCGCAATGGAATGTCCAACAAGCTCATGTAGGTGTGATGGTTGGGTGTATACATACTATTGGCCATACAGTGCAGGAGTCATAGTTCACCTTCAGAAGTCCTCATCAATCAAATGTATTTATTGTCATCCTTTTACATATTTTTACATCAGCAGTTCTTTACAAAACACCCAGCCTTGAAACCCCAAGGTGCCAACAGTGTTTAAGCACAGTGGCTAGGAAAACCTCCCTATGGGGTCTGGATTTTAGGAAGAAACCTAGAGAGAAACCAGGCTCAGGGGGTGACCAGAACTGTTCTGGCTGTGCTGGGTGATGTTTTAAAAGCAAAAGTAATAATTAATAAATTAATATGGGCTGTGTCCAGAGTCTATAACGCCTGATCCAGGTCAGTGGCAGGGACAGCAACACTTTCCACATTAGTGAGAGAAAGCCCAATGAACAGCTTCTCTTGAACATTGTCTACAAGAGTTTTTTTTTCCCAATCTTTGGAAATCTATACCTTATTACCTTGTTCTTCTCAGTGTGGCTTCCACATTTACTAGGTTTAGAGCCTTCACCTCACAAATTGCTTAAACGGTAAAAGTGCTATTGAGGGAATAGTGTGATGTTCTTGCGCTAGGAAAGGACAAAGGATAGGTCTACCAGCCAAGCATCTGAAGTTGATGAGGTTTCTCAGCTTCAATGACAAACTAGCCTTTCATAGATCTAAAAAGAATCAATAAAAAAGAAGAACCTAAAGGTTTCTTTGATAAATGATAATCACATTCTGAGTCATCCCTTTATCCCCAAAGCCCTAATGTAATACACACTGTATTACTTGAACCTAGCTTGGAGACACAGTCTAAGAGCCAAGTTTGCAATATTTTTTCAAAATGCAACAATGCCATTCACAGTCTTGTTGCTGCAGTCTAGTCAAATCATATGCCAACTCCTTTTTTTTCCAAAATGCTTCCCTTTACCCCCCCTAATAACCTGTAAGTTTCGAGGCTCCAGAGTACCGCCAGGAAAATTACCCTTGCCGAGCGAGAAATGACCTGAATATGCAAAGGGTCTTTGTACTGTGTAATTACCATGTCATTTGGTGGAGTTGTGTCTCTGCTCTGACTCGACAGGCTGCTGGCATAATTGAGACAGGATATGAATACTGTCTGACCCTGACAGAGAGATGAGGTTTTCGAAGGGACAGAAACGAAAGTGTGTGATGACATTTCTTACGACCTAGAACCAACATGAGTTAACTGAACATCACACTGCATTTTAATAAAATTACACAATTCAGATTCAAACCTAATGATGTACAGTTAAAACAATGTTGGACACAATGTGTGGAGAACATCATGAACTTCTCTAAAGGTCCTTTACATGTTTTATTTGTTTTGCATTAACAGTCTAGAAAATAGCCAATCTCTTCATCGTTTTCTGCTCTCATTGTTCGTTTCCTTCGGTCTTTACCAGAGCATACTGTTCCAACATTGTTAGGCGTAAATACCGTAGTGACCAAATCACTCCTAGGAGTCACAAGTCATTTATGTGTTGAAAGCTGGGTGCTTCGTGCCTTTGACCAGATTTCCCCTTTTCATAGCATCTGTTCGGATCTGAGCTCAGACACGAAGGGGACACCCAGAGCCTCAGATGAAGTTAGCAGGATGTGTTCAAGCTCATGGAAATCACTCCGCACTGAACTAGTCTATCCATAACTGCTCTGGGGTAGAGACGGCTATCATCCCCGGCGGCAGAGGCTAATGCGCAATCCTCCTACAGCCCAAATAAGGCTAAGCAGAGACCAACGTTGTCTACCCTGAAAATGAACCAGCTCCGCACTGAGTTCGGTTTAAATCAATCCATGAAACCCATTGACCGAACATGAAAAAGGAGTATTGCTGCGTGCAGCTTTACCTATTATTTTTGTTTTCCGCCACCAACAGCCAATTGTCTAGAAAGGCCAACACCCTGAGCCCACTACACCTTGGGATAAATGCTTTTTTTTCTGACATTAGCCTTGGACCAGGCAGACATCTTCTTCCTGCCCAATTTGTAACCATTGATTCTGACAAAGCCAAAGTCAAGGCGATTGCAGGGACATTAAACTTTCAGCAACACATACATGAATGACAGTACTTGCAGGAACAACATTTGTAGGGACAGCAGAAGCATACACCATGACCAAACACGCAACACACATATTGTGAGGATTGGTGAAAGCAGTGATACATCTGAATGGCATGCCATGATCTAAAACCTGGGCTGGTCAACTAACTTGGCTAAAAGCATTAAGAGTGCATATACAATGAAGTGTTACTGACTTAACAACTAAAAACAAAACCCTTTATAATAACAAACCAGAGAAACATTACATTTTAAAAGTAACAGCAAGGCTTCATTCGTTGTAAGACAGATTGGACAACGTTAACCTGTTCATCTGACACCAAGCATTTAAACGACTTCACCTTATTTGGCCGTGTTGTAAACATTGTCCATTAAGAAATGCATGGGGACAAACAACATCTCTCTTGGAATTGTGGCTCAACATGGGTGTCTCTTTGTGTGGCAAGGCCGCGGCCACCTGTCAAAACCTTCAGATCAACCAGCGGTTTCCACCCAAATTGTAACAAACCATGGATGGCTATGCTATTGGCGAGGTCAGTGAATCAAGCTTTGCTACTAAATGAAGTTTTGAGGTCAAGGAGACCCCCTCACTCTAGTTATGTGTCTTATTGCTTTAGCATTTTCAATCTCGTCATAGCCTCTACATCCTATTGGCAGAATTATGGAGCATGCCACTTGCAGCCAGATAATAACTTTGTTCTATTGTGTCAGTGACCAGTGGCACTGACCTTTCAAATAAAAGACCAGGCATTGCCCCTAAATGAGAACTTCACAAGAATATTTGCACTATTACCATTGTACTGCGTGTGCTTTTTTTGCATTCAGCCTCTCTCTTTAAAGAAATTAGCAGATCTAGATGTATTATAATGTAATTAATATAGTCATTAATATACTCACAAGAAGAAAAAGGACCATACAAGTCAAATGGCCTTTGAGTCAGTGGCTATAGAGGCTTTTTTCAGTTTTTTCAAGTAATTATTTTTCTATGACCAGATGAATGCTGGACGAGGACGAGCAGACAGCTTCCAATGTTGATGATGTAAGCCAGAGGGAAAATCAATGCCATGTCATGAGAGGTCTGTCTGTGTCTGTTAAACAAGCACATCTTCCTAAAGCCCCATTTTTCTATGTCTTGCTTTACAATGTACAAAAATATGAGGGACGCGTCTTTCGTAATTACGTTTGACTTTCTCCAAACAAACATCCTTCATGGTTAAATACAGGACACAAATCGAGTTCAATAAAGGACACAAATCTAGTTTCAACAAATGAAAAGAATGACCACACCAATGGCTTTCTTTTATTATATGAAGTTGAAAACATCAAATGATTTGTTGTATATCCTTTGTTTTTCCTCTTTATAGATGAATGTCCTGATAATGTATTTTATGTAGGTGATGAGCCTGTTTTGAGAGAACTATAACCTTGTGGCCATGGATTTATTAGCATAGTCATATGAGCTGTAGAGTTAAATACCTGCTGCTATGCTTAGCATGCAATGCATACACATGACATTGAATTAATTAATCGTTCCAGCTGTTATTTACATTCCATACATCAGAGTAGTTTAAATGAAATTGTTCTCATAAATCTCTATTTTAATATTGGATCCCTTCCATTTTGGGCCTGAGGCAGGCTTGGTAAATAAATGATAAGTAAATCAGTTCTTCTAAATGACTGCAGAACAAAATGTAATTCGATTACAGATACGTGTGGAAAAAGTAAGTAACTTAAATTACTTTCAGATTCAGCAAAATGGCAAAAGTGAATCGTTTACACTTCAGAAAGCAGGCCAATATGAATTCACACTAACAAAGGCATTTGATGCATCATTGTTCACAACAATGAAATCAGCACAAAAACTTTGGATCAGGCTCTGTGCGTTTAATACTTTTGACTTATTGTGAACGAAAAATCATGCAAGAGATCGAGGTCTGGTGCATCATTCACAAAAGAGGATTTGTTCATTGTTGCCCTGTTTGCAGGGTTTTTTCTAGATGACTGGGAAAGAGATCTAAAACTCTTTTCAAATCAGAAAATATGTTACTGTTTACCGTTTACAAGTAACTATACTAAATGTCACAACAAAACTATTTATTTGCTACGGCAGTATGTCTGTGGTCATTGTCTTTTTGTTTGTACTTGAGCAGATATGCTGATTCTGTACCCTACTGAGTAAATTCTGTTGTTGCTGACAGCAGTCATACCATCAACCGAGACATCTTAGCCAGTTCCACTGGCAGCCATGCATGCCCAAGCTCCAAAACTACCTCCAACTTATTTCACACATATTGTTTTCTCCTCTTCCCATTACTCTGGTACATGTGATATATGTGGTTATCTCTCCACTCTGCCTTTTCCCAAAACTCTGCTGGCCCTTTCAGGTACATTTTAGTTTACTTTAACCAGGTCATTTTTCTTTTTAGGCCGACTAGATGTTTACATCCTGCAGTGTAGCTGCTGGAGTTATTTTAGAAACGTCTTCTGCAGGTGGTAGTGATTGAACCTTCCACGCCTACCTCCTAGAGAGTGCTCCTGATCTGTTGGACAGTTGTATTGTTCCTTAAATATGGTGAGCATTCTTTGTTCATTCACTGTAGAGGTTTTTCTTGGCCAACCTGGCTTTTCGCGTTTGCCAGGCTCTCCAGTTGTTATACATTGTTGAAGGGTGTCCCAAACATCCTTTGTGTCTATTTCAAAGTAATATAAATACCGTTCCGCTCCGATTCGTAATGCTGTTGAATATCAAAATGCTGAATATTGCAGCATTGTATTGATGCTAGGTTATACAAACAATTTTTATACACATTTAATGTAACTTCTTATGAAAAAAAGTGCAGTCATTTGTTTGGCTGCATATGCCAGTTAGATTTATATGTTTAAATGTTTGCTTGAGAAAGAACGTTCTAGTTAATTTTTTAGGGATACATCTTGAGAAAAACTAATATGTGTAACAACTCAATGTTTTTTAATATGTATTTAAACCTTGAGTTCTATTGCCCCCTTGTGAAAATAAATGCATACTAATTATCTAGTGTAACAAGTATGGATAACACCACCATTATGAATTTGCAGTACTTGGCAATCTTTTAACAGCTTCATAGTTCATGATAGTTTATGCTACAATACGAGTGTAAAATCAACAAAAAAATGAAGCTCGTAGAAGATGTTAGCCTCCCTTCCAAACCACCCACCCCCTTCTGAACCCCCCATCCCAGCCACCCACCCCCTTCTGAACCCCCCATCCCAGCAGACGGAATCATATCCCTGTGTTCCGTTATCTAGCCTGTGTACTGTAATCTAGCCTGTGTACTGTAATCTAGCCTGTGTACTGTAATCTAGCATGTGTACTCTAATCTAGCCAACCTTGTATCCTGATATGTGATTGTAGCTATTTCTTAATGAGTCTAGGTTTACAAATGCCTTCATTGTCAACATTGGAAACAAAACACATCTAAATAACTTCAGAGGGAAACACTATAAATGCAAATTGGGACAGTTGAAAACACATACCAAGCCCTACCCTACAGTTCACATTAACATAAACAAATCTTAATTGGAAAACAGATAATGGTCTGTGCTGCTCTTCTTGTTTTGAATCATAAGAAAGGAGATGCTGATGGTGGGATGTAGTGTCTGTCGGTCTGTTAAAAAAAACACCTCATAATGCTCCATCCCTCCATTTGCAATTATTCATCAAAGTGCCTCTGTTCTTCAGAATGTCACTTACTTTGAACAAAGCTCCTGAAAGCTTTGACTGTGGTGTGTTTGTGTGTGTGTTGTGGGATGGGATGGGAGTTGGTGTCTTTCAAGAATGCTTAACATGCGAAGATATATCTTTTGAAAGCCTGTGTTTATGTAATGTTAATCATAATTCAGGAACACCAGTGGAACTGGTGAACTCCCGACTAGAAGTGACCACCTGCTAATGGTGAAAGCCAACCATGGAGCCACGCATCTAATCAATTGGGAATTGAAGGGTTGTGTTTAGACTTTCAAAACCAAATCTTCACAACTTATATTGTGTTATCGAATGCATTAGTCAGTGTAAGTGCTTCTGATTTCATTGTTGAACAAAGATGAAATGATTGGTTTGGTTACATAAGATATGTTATTATGTTAATTCTTCAGGAAGCCTTGTGGAATATGTAAGTGGGTGCTATACAGTAGCTTGTACATTATATATTAAACTTATACAAGTTCGGTTATAACCCCGATGCCCAAACATTGTGACACTGTGTAAAATATAAAGTAAAACCCAATGTAATGAATTGCAAATGAACGAATGGATACCTTAAATGTAATAGAAAATAGAACAAAGACAACATAGACAAATGTTCAAACTGAGAAATGTAATTGTTTACTGTTGAAAAGAATACGCCAACTTTCAATTTAAAGCCAGCAACACAGTTTAAAAAAAGCTGGGACAGGGGTGTCAAAAAACTAAACCTGGTGGAACATCTCACAATGAATTAGGTTCATTGGCAAAAGGTCAGTAACATGATTGGATATAAAAAGACCAGAGAGGATGAGTCTTTCATCAGTAAAGATGGGGAGGGATTCTATGAAAGACAAATAGTGCAACAATTTAGGAATTCTGTTTTTAAACGTAAAATTGCGAAGAGTTTGGGGATCATTTGAACATTTGAACGGTCAGGATTTCGGTCCTCGGGTGGCACTGCATTAAAAACAGACACAGCTCTGTAGTGCACATCATTGTCTGTGAATACATTACGTCACTGCATCTAGAAATACATGTTAAAACTACACCATGCAGAAAAGAAACCAATCCCCCCTAATCCTACTGAGCGACCTTGTGCCACCACCACAACCCTGCAGAGTCAAGCCCCCCGCAGGCCATTCTGTGTACTACAGCAGTTGGTCTCCTCAGCTTCCAAATGCTTACAGTTACTAAAAGCAGTGGGTATGCAACACAGTGCTAGAAATGCCCCTGACCCAACTTTCTTGAAGAGTGTTATAAAATATGTTAATACATTTTTCCAAAAACAGTAGAGTTTATTTCTAGTTAAATATAGGGATAAAGTATTTGCACACCATTGCATTCTCTTTTTAATTGCGCTTTAGGCAGAGTCCCAACTTAATTGGAAACATGGTTGTATATTGACTGGTTATATATTGACTGTGTATTATTGTATAATTAACTGTTGGTATGCAAACTTCATGCAAACTATGCAAACTTCATGTCCCATATTAAAAGGTTTTAGCTTAACTGTAATACATTCTGATTATTGATTTAATCTAAAACAATGTAAAACTAATCATCTATGATATTATGTGATTTGCACAAAACTATTTCAATGTAACCAATCTGTATTTTCCCATCATGACGATGTAACTACTTCTCCATATACTATGGGTATCTGAACACATCTGTGTTAGGGCATGTCTTAGTTATTACAAGGCCAACAGTCTACACGTCAAGGAAAAGCTTTCCCAATTGTTTTGATTATTTGTATTAATATAACCTCCCAGTGTCACCTATGATTTACCTTACCTGACATTGCCTGCAAGGTTTTCTTGCATATTTACTTTTCCATTAGAGCATCCACAACAGTGCAATTTGGTAGCAAGCTACTGTTTGTCACACAGTTTGTGAATGCCTTAGGCAACAGCACATGGTAAAGAAAATGTCCAATCAATTAGCGCAGGTAAACTGCAGCCAATGACTGTTTATCAACCCACAGAGACCTTCCTTCTCAGGCCATTTATTAGAGAATCTGAGTCCCATAATAATCATGTTTGCTGTCCACTGCATCTTTTAGCCCAACATAATTACTCTTTATCAGTCTGTGACTATGCAGCAGCCGGTTCAATATAACTGGAATACATTAACTAATCACTGGGGCTGCATCCCGAATGGCAACCTATACCATAGTGGATTCCTTTTGATCAGAGCCTCATTGGCCCTGGTTAGAGTACTATGGGCCCTGGTCAAAAGTAGTGCATTATTTAAAGAATGGTGGTCCATTTGGGACACAGAATGGTCGGTGCAGATAATGCAGAATTCCACTGAGACAAGGTTTATGGAAGAATGGAATCGGGGTCTCTTGGTTGCCATGACACTTTGGGGTCAGGGTCAACGACTGAAGGAGAGGCAGAAAGATGGAGGAACATCATTATTGTCCTTGTTTGCTCCGGTCCTCTTATCTTTTGCTGGCAGACTCGGTGGTGCATCTGTCTGTCTGCCTATGTTTGTCACGCTGGGCGTGCAAATATGGGTTCTCCCTGACGCAATGTTACTACTGTATTTCATCCAAAACCTCAATTTTCGCATCATTACATTTTTCCCCAAAGTAAATATTTCAATAATCAATAGGTGTGCAGTTTATTGTTAATATGTAAAATGTAATAATATTCTGAAACAGTTTTTCCCCACTAGAAATGTGAACGCCAGCTCCGATGGCCACCTCGTAACATAGCTGTCTTAACATTGCACTGTTGTAAGGACAACTCCACAAGCAGATGCGGGAAAATCAAAGAGCAAGACTTGTCCTCTGATGCACATCTTTCCAACCTGTCTTTTTGCCTGCACACATGTGCTTGAGGGCGAATGCACTTAGAGCGCTCTAACTGCACACTCTCTCTCTCACTCAGAGCTCTATGACCGCACTCTGTCACTCACTCCGAGCTTCCTGTCCCCATCTGACACCATCGTTCACTCAGAGATCTCAAATCGCGCTCTCTCACTCTCTCAGAGCTCCCTGTCCCTCTCTGACCATGCTCTCTCACTCTCTGACCGTACTCTCTGACCACACTCTCTCACTCTTTCACTCTCTGACCACACTCTCTCACTCTCTGACCACATTCTCTCACTCTTTCACTCTCTGACCACACTCTCTCACTCTCTGACCACACTCTCTCACTCTTTCACTCTCTGACCACACTCTCTCACTCTCTGACCACATTCTCTCACTCTCCCCAGCCCACTAATGTGGTCCTTAGAGACACACAACTATGCCTTAACCCAAGTGTTTCTGAGACCCCACAGACCACAGGTCTGAAAACAATCTAATGGCCATTATATGAGCAACTTTTACCGCAATATCTAGAAGTTGTCCAGAAATGCGGTGTGTCTCTCTAACAGATCAGCCTGTCTTGCGTAGCTCTGAAGTTGAACATTTTCATCCATTGATGCTGTATGGGATTAGATGTGACGGTAGGGGGATTGGAATTTTACCGTCATTTAACCTTCATGCTGAGTCTTGATAAAGTTTTGCTTGCACTTTACAGATCCATCATCTCGCCTCATAGCATATATCCTGTAGATCACCCAGTGCATTGGTCCATGGGCGACACAAAACAAAGTATGCTAGCGCAATCCATTTCCTCTCTGTTTGCTGAGACATTAGTTCTAAGCTCTGCTTTGTGTTGCTGGCGTGTTTTCTTTCATCCGACAGTCCTCCAGGATGAGGGAGAGAAAGGAGTGTAGGGACCTCATTGATCTTCTGTAGTGCCATGGTAACAGGCTCTCAAAGTGCTCACGGTTATGGTCACGCTCGTAGAGATGCACAAGCACATGCATAGAAAGTATGCGCATATATACGTGCGCAAGCATGAATGCACGCGAACACACAGAGCCTTTGTTAGTGAACAGAACGGGCCAGTCCTACATTCAGTAACTCTTAAAGAAAAAGACTCTACAGCACCACAGAACAGACACTACTCAGCTAATCACAGACTAAACGCCTCTATTTCTAAGCACAGTTTTCCATCCAACTACAGACAAGGAAGTTTGCAGAGGTGGTGTATATCTACGGTGGAAGTATTTTTTTTTTTTATGTCCTTGGTTTGCTACAGTTCAAAGGGGTTCATACATCAAATAGGAAAAAAGAAATGAATGTGCTAGTCCCTTGGCAACCGGCCAATTGTTGTTTCCCCTGTCTACTTAGTAATGATTTGCCGCAAAGGATAATTGATGGAAACTGATGGCTGATCTCCAGGTGACTGTTTCCCAGCGATAACAATCTTTTCTGGGGCACACAGAGGTTGTTTGGCCCACATCAAGGTTCATGTTGGTTTTTGTAATGCAAAGCAGAATTATTCCACCTCTTTTACCAGAACAGCCCCTCCCTATAGGTTGGGAATGAAGGGTTTATGTGGTATTCAGGGCTCTTCAAATTGATCGGTCCAAAAATATATTCAGTTTGCCCTGGATTAAGGGAAACAAACATCAATTTCTTGATTTATATATATATATATATATATATATATATATCTTCTAACTTTTCTAAAACAAAGATAACATGGTTGTACCAAATTTATTCAAAACATGAATGCTTTTAAACAATCAAATAAAGGATATTTTCTAATATTGAATGAAAAATATCATCAAGTATATGAGTCCCTAAAGATGGTATACTAAATTAAGTATATGAGTCCCTAAAGATGGTATACTAAATTAAATGTCAATGTGACCCCTTTGTCATTATGACCAATCACTTTCAAGCTAGGATGTTTTATTCTACGTGCTACAAGCCAATTTTGCAATAAAAAGAAACCATTTTAATTTCATGTGTAAAGCAATATAAATAAAGGGCATGAAAATTTTTTAATGGTAAACCTAGGTCAATTCTAAGTATTTATCTTAATTATATGGACGTTTATGCAAAAACGCATGTTCATCAGCCAAATATTTATATTAAGCTGTTACAACCGTTTCATTAAAATACCACTTTTAAATATTCTATTATGTTAAACAGATAAAATAAAGGTGTTCTGAGTGTTTCAGTGATTGCTGGCTTATCAGACGCATAAACAAAGAAAAAAGATTTGATCAGTTTAAGCGTTAAACTTTTTTGTTTTGGCCTTTCTTTTGTAGTTCTTCCACATCAAGACACTGTGCCACTTGTTGTCAAACTAATGAAAGTTGAACACAAAGCCTAGTGTGATAAACTCCCTATCCCAACAGAGAAATGACTGCCCTTTCATCTACTAATACAAAAACCCTAGGGTGTATAAGTGCTTTGAGCTTGGCTCTGCTCACTTAATAAACCCTGGTATATTCTAGCTGCATGGGTGATTTTTCTGTTATTTCCTCGTCTGTTCCATGCACTAATGTATGTGACGACTGTCTCAAACACAGGAGAAATGGTAATGCTGAGGACAGCAGCAGTGAATGTGAATGGAAATGGATCTAAGAAGGCTGGGGCTGTCCTGTGTTGATCGTGAATACGCTGTCGTGCGAGAATGCACTAACGGTATGTCACATTGGATAAAAGTGTCTGCTAAGTGGCTAAAATGTAAATGGGCAATCACACATCAAAAATACCTGTTGCCAGGACATTCTTCATTACTCAGCAGATGCCTTCGGAGTTCCAACCTGTCAGGTAGTAAATGGGCATTCAATGTCCTTAAGAAATTGCATGAGAAAGAGAAGTGAAAGAGTACAAAAGGAAAACTGCTACACAGGGATATTTATATGTTACTGTGGTGGAGGTGTAATTGCGAGGAATATAGTATGAGAAATGGATGATGCAAGTCATGGTAATCGTCATTATAAAGATATTATACAGTACTGTAAGCATTAGAAAGAAGAGAGGTGTGAAGTTCATTTAAAGACTTTCAGCAGAAAGTACTTTTTGAGGATAACTGACTGTTCAGGGAAATAGAATAAGAGGCAATAAAGGAAAGCCATAGATAGATAAATAATCGCAAATAATTGTTCTATTACAAAATCAGTTGTGTAAGCGTCCTAGCTGGAAAGGTTCTTAGGTTTAACCGTTGAACATTTGTGTTATGTTAATAATTCTTCTGTTATGTTTTCTGTTCAAATTTTGATAAATGACAACATAACTATCACAATTGTTATATTACCCTCCAAAAATGTGTTTTCCATCAATAATCAAGTCATTCCTCAAGATTATTACAAAACATTCTTGTTTTTGAAATTGCGTAGTCCAAATAGATGTAATTAAATTTAGAATATTCCCCTTGTTTCATATACATTTCTGCTAAGAGGTTGAAAATTGGCAAATATTTTATTTCACAATGTGTCCATATATCCCTATAAGATTATGGGCCGGTTTCACAGACACAGTCTAGTCTAGGACCAAAACAACAAGCTCAATGGAGTTTTCTAGTGAACTTGTCCTAAACTTGCCTTAATCCATATCGGCAAAACCAGTCCAATATGTTCTGCGGTGTCATGAAAGACTATTTCCTCCCTGTCCGATTCTTCAGCTGATACCCCAGACAACTGTGAGGTGAGCTGTGACCTAGTGTCTCAAGGGACACACTGTCAATAATATGTCCCAAGTAATCGACTCATGTAACATGGGGCCAAAACTTTGCACAGACTTACCATAGCTACCGTGCTGTGTATGCATGCGCGTTTTCGCGTTGAGACACTCCACTCCGTTACTGCACTCTGCAGCATTCTCAACCATTATTCTCCTGCACCCTTGCGTCACAGTCGTACCGCTTTTCTGAAGGGTACGTGTCAAAACTCTTCTAAAAGGTCAACAGATGTTTTATATGTCAATTCATCCAAGATTCAAATTTCATGAAGTCAAACTCTGAATGGGGTCTTGGATGTCCCTAACATAGCATAAGGGTTAAATAATTATGGAATAAAATTGTTGACGGATTAAATGTAAAGAGAGTTTATAAATGCCTTTCAACAAGAATAATAACTCACTCATAATAACTCATAAATTCTGAAAAAAAATCAGCTCTTTAGTTGGAAAGTCAAACTGGTTAATGGACTTTATGAAAGGTGAGAAAAAACTATTTCTTTGTAAATGCTGTCTAATTCATCCTCATGCATGCCTTTTTAAAAGGACTGAGTCAAGATGATTGTTTTTATTCCATTATCAGCGCTTTCCTTAATGTTGCTCTCAGTGACATTACCAAAGGGAAGCAATTAACGTTTAGCACAAACCCTGAATGAAAATGTAATTTAGCTCCTGCTTCCTTAATTGTTGGCTTGCAAAATTGAAGCAATACTTTTAGTCTAATTTACTGAGCTGGTTGTTCCCTCTTTAACTCAGTGAACAACTGTACGCTTTCTGACAAAAACTCTCATCATTTCTGTACCTAGCTTGGTATTTGGAATCAACTAGAAGGGGCAGGATATAGTTTGCAGGCATTGGTCCTGTGTACTAGTGTTGAACATTGCAGATAAACGTTTTGAGGAATAGGGTTACGATTACATTTTTTAAGTTTCAGTCATAAGCAGATGCTGTTGTCCGCAGCAACCTTCAGTTACTGAGGTTAGAGTTGTGGTTCAGACTGACGAGGATTGTCAACAAAAGTTCATCTCCGGCACATTTATTTTTGAACCCAAGTCCATCAGTCAATCTAATTAATATTCATCCATCTCCTGGAAATTAGTCTGTTGCCCTACCATTTTTATTCAATTTCCTGAACTCCATTTTTATCAGCCAAAGCATCGTTGCCAATTTTAAAAGGAGTGATAATGCGAGAATGTTTGTGTAAGAGGCTTCTGTATTAGCCTATGAAAAAAATTGCTAATGGGCTGTATTGCTGTTACTTCCATTATTGAAATGCTGTACACTACATACCTTTTTATACACAGTATATATTCTCACATTTATGTTGTTCTGTTCCTGTAATTAAACATAATTCTATAGTTTAGTTAAATATGCATGGGATCCATTTATTTTACTCTTTGCATTACTCTTTTACTCCTACATTGATATTGCATCATACTTTTCCTGTACATTATGATGTTATACTGGCATTGCCACTGCAGTCCAAACCAGTCGCATGTATAAAAGTGTAAACTGAGGTTGAAGGCTCCTGCACTATCAATAACAACATAAGCAGCTACAGACTTAATACCCACGGTGTGGAAATCCTTCCCTTCTAGTTGACGTTTGTAAACTGTTTGTGATTGTTTTTTGACAATCTGCTCTTGTTTGGGGACCACTATGAATGTGTGAACAAAATCAAAGGTTTCATCAACAGAACACTGATGGCTGTGACCAAGGCTGTTAGCACAAGCAGCTGAGTGACACGCCTTCATCTCAACCTGTCTGGACCAATGACCTTTTTCTTCTTGTTTAAGCATCTGCCAAGTGCCTAAGGAGGCTTCAATATGTGCCGTACGTGTCCAAACCCGCACCCCCTCCCGGGAAACGCATCACTCTTGGCGCTGTTCAACCTCTACTGTCTCCCCATATGCTCACACTGATGCAGACACCCACCTAACCATCACCCTGGATCAGAGAACATGAGCAGAGAGAAGCCATTTAATAGGCACATGGAGTGATGTCAGAGCTGGGAAAAAGGACGTCCAAATGAAGAGCGGCGGCCAGGTCCCAGTGGACATATCGAATTCACCAGCAGACCGATTGGATAATATACATGAAGAATTGGGGAAACTGTGTCGGCAAGGTGGTAGAAGCATCGGGGGGTGGGGGTGGGGGGGGGATGACATGTGCATCTCCATATTAGAAGCAAGTAAATGGTCCTCTTCTCGGGGTTAAGAACCAAAATAATCTAAAATGTGATTCCTTTCTCATCAAACTCAAAGTCACTCATGTACCATGTATTGGCCAATACATTTCTACAGAACGTCACTATTCAGGGCAACACGGACAAAGGTCTTGGCCAAAGATATGTTTTTTTTTTTTTATAATGACTTTAAACAGAAATTGAATAAAGCAAATATGGAGCGGCAGTCATTGTTCTCTGAGTGAGGAGTACATTTTAGTGAAGTGCTTGAGAAAGGCTATAAGTGGAACGCAACAACTGCCCCAAGAATGATAAATCGGATTTCTGATGGATCAACTACACTCTGCTCGGGACCCTAGGTATCTGTCCTCACACACACACACACACACACAATCAAACAAACAGACGCATACTGTCTCCTTACAGTTCTCTCTCCCTTTTTCACCCACACAGCATACTGTAAGCTATGAGTGACAGATCTTTTTGTGTTGTGGCTGGTTGTGGACTTTCCCTTTAGTTCCGGTCTGAGCATCAGGGTGTCTGGTCAAACATGGGTCTGTTAAATTCCTCAACACGTTTGGTCATGGGTGAGAATTATTATTATTTTCTCCCAATTTAAACAAAAGATCATACTACTCCATCCAAGCTGTGTCTGTTGCAGTTCAAACTGACCGTGACAACACGTTAATGCAGTAATGTCTGCAGATGCTCATGTTGTTAACAGACTTAATACGCTGCTCTAAAAAGATAAAGGGTACACAGAATCATCACAGTATAACACCAAGTCAGTTATACCTCAGGGATATCTATCTATTCAGCTAGGAAGCATAAGTGATTGGGAATCACTTTCACCTGTTTTGGTGCAAATGAATGTGACAACAGGTGCATTGGGGAGGCAACAGCAAGATAACCCCCAAAAAAGGAAATTGTTTTGCAGGTGGTAGCCACAGACAATTCCATTCACCTTATTCTTCCTGACTTATTCTTCCGGATTATTCTATAGTTTGGCTGAGGTATAACTGACTTGGTTTCATACTGTTTATGTGATCTCTTTAGGTTTTTAGAGCAGTGTATTAAGACTGATAACAAGATGAACCCTCCTGCATCTTCAACCAGAATTCCAAGAATGCTGTGGCCCTTGGTGATCTTCTGTCCCACCGAGGCGGACTTCACTGCCCTCACCTTATCAAGCCACCTCCACACCGTTCAGTGCAAACTGAACAGCTGCACTTTACCACTTTAGGATATCTTCCTACTTCTCCCCATGACCTGTTATTGTATTATATAATGTCTACTTCAGTTTACAGTTTACTTGCTGTAATTCACTCTAGCTATGTGTCTGATTAAAGTGGCCATATAAATGGTTTATTCCGTAATACCAGTCTTGAAACAAGCATACATGGCCACAAGGCACCTGCAGTAAATGGTGTACAGAGTACTTGATACTCCACATCTTGACTTTATGGCAGTATATCTGTTTGCATACTTACTTTCGACATTTGCAGCTCCTCCACCATAGGTAGAGTTAGCTTTCACTCATATGGTGGCAAGGCATTGCTTATCGTTTCTCTTCTGAGTGGCTGACATTTCTTTGTTCTATTTTCATGGTTTGTTACTTTAGATAGCTTTCTTCGACAGCTTAGAGTTTGAAATAACAATCCGGCAAGATCTGGCTTAACGTCCCCACGCTCACAGACTGGTCGATGCGAGAAATGCATTATGGAATCATAAAACAAATGCAGATGGGATGTTAGCCATCACCTGCTGTCTAACTGAAATAAGTCCTGCTCAGTTTTTAGTCTGGCAAGACTCAGTGGAGACAGACAGGCTAGAGTAGACCCAGGGTGAAACCTGCACATAGGAAAGTAAATAACCTCGCCGACCTTGTAGTCATGTCAGTTATCATGGCGACCACTGCCTTTCAAATGTCCAATCATGCCAGACAGTTGGCTGGATCAGTTTGGGATCGCTAAATGCTGGAGCCACCTTCTCTAATGACCACAAACCGCCTGTCTCTGTGTTTAGAAGTTATTGATTTATTTGGCCTCCCTAATGCCATGTATTTTCACATTCAAATGGAGTAAGTTAATTGGCTAAATAAAAGGTCCTCCAAACTGAAGGTCTTTCTTTGGAAGCATTTTACATTTACATTGGAAAGAGATAAGTGTGAATGAGCGAGTTAAACACTGACAAAAATGTCTGTTTATTTGTGTCAGTGGGAGAGGAAGGGACTCCGACACACATATTAGTGACCATCGCAAGTGTCTACTTGTCTCTTCTCCTGATGTATTGTGCAATACACTATGCGTGGACCAGTGTTTCCTGCAGTGACAAAGGGCTTCAGTAAAACATTCATTAGTCTTTCTTTGCTCGTGCTGACTTCTATTACCACTGTTGGAGTGGAAAAATAAAATGTCTTCAAATTATGTGATGAAAAGAAGATATATCTAAACAAACAACAGATGTAAAAAAGTCTCACATCTTGGGATACAGAACACCTTGATAACCCTAGGTAATTAATTGTGCATACTATGTTCACCGAACATGTTCACTGGTATAATGTATTAAATTGATGATATAGCCTACTGGTATGAACAGGTGTGAGCAATTGTCTATGTGTGTGGAATAATAATGAAAACATTGGATTGTCCTAGTTCACAGTTCTCTCAATATGCACTGATGTGTCTCTCTAGTTGAGGACAGGCTAGTCCCTTGTGGGAAGTGCCTGAAGCTCAGCCTGAAGCTATCTCACTCACACACGTTTTACAATGCTTTTCTGGGTCTCCAAACAGTAGTTCTTTTCAATATCCTATTTGAAATCCTGCCTGCCTTATGACCACGTGACTCGATGTTGTTAGAAGATATCTTTTCATGAATGGGCATTGTATCAAATAAACTAGCCACCAATCTAGTGCATTGTTTCACATCCTTTTTGCCTCAAGAACATTCTGAATTCTTTACGGTATGGATTCAACAAGGAGCATTCCTTAAGGATTTGGTCCATGCTGACTTGATAGCATCACAGACTGCCAGCAGATGGGGTTTTTTTCGGACACAAATTCATGAAGCGAACCTCCTGTTCTACCTAATCCCAATGGAGCTGTATTGGATGGAGAGCTGGCCATTATGGAAAACTGATGTTATTGTGTTGTTTTGTCGGAATCAGCTTGTGATGTTTTGTAATTTCTAACATGGAACAATGTCATTCTAGAAGCATCCCTGAAAATGGGTATACATGCATAAGTGGTGTCACTCAAATTCTGCTCATGTTAGTATTGAGGATCCTGGAGTGTGAAAAGAAAACCCTCCACACATCCTGTCAAATGGCAGGATGGCAGGATGACCCGTGGATTCCTTTGGTTTATATCAAAGGATATGATAGGGAAGGATCAGGATGTCTGATGTGGCAGCAGGAATTGAGATTTGTCAGACCAGGCTCCGTCTTTCTGATGTTCAATTGTCCAGTTTCGGTTACCTGTTCTTATCTGACAGGATTTGAACGCGGCTTTGTGTTCAGTTGTAGTACATTTACATTATGGTCTAATGTGTTTATGTATACGTCGTAAAGAGTGGTTAAACCAGTTTTTTTTTTTTTACATTGTTGGACATACTGGTCAAATTAACCTGAACACTGTTCACAGGTAAAGGTAAACACGTTAAATTTAAAGATTACACATTGCAATTATTAACTCAACAAAATATATATTTTGAGTCATGGTATTTGACCCGGCCATTCCACAACTACATTTCTTTATTTATAGCCATTCTGTTGCCTGTGCATTTTAGACCATGGGTTTTGTAGCTAGATCCATGTTTGTTTCAGCTGTAGCTTTTCACAGATGTCCTCACATTCTCCTAAATAATGTTCTGGTACGCCATGAAATTCATGGTTAACACAATGAAGGCAAACCACAATGCCAACGCATCCATGCTTTACGGTTGGCATGAGGTTCTTCAGTTCACAGGCAGTGTTTTGTTTTGCCCAACATGGCGCCTGGGTTTGTGGCCAAACAGCCTTGCATTTGACCCATCTGTCCAGTGCACCGTGTTCCAGCAGTTTAGGTAACGTCTGGCAAGCGTCAGTCGTGTATTGATATTCTCTAGTTGTATTATTATATCTTTTGAACAGTTGAATTATGTACTTCAAGTTGCTTGGGCATCAATAATATTTCTTCTGGGATTCCCAGATAGGTCTTTTGATCATTGCATGTGTCTCCACACATCCATCAGGCTGAGATCCTAACAGACCAAGTTTCCACTCTTTATGGAAGGCTGGACCCTGCAAAGTTAAGCAAATGATTTTATAAATAATTTGCTTTGGCTTGTATGAACCTTATTCTTATATTAGCCTGTTTGTCCATTTCTAGGGCATTTTACATTTTTGTGCATCAGGTGATACCATTTCTGTTCATTTTCATTGCACGAATGGTTTCAAAGTAAGACATGTTTGTAATGTGTTAAATTGGTTTACCTTTATTAACTAATAGGGTTGGCACTTCGCCAAACACGTTTATACAGAATACTTTAATATCCCTCTTTCCAAATATGTCTAGAAGAATAAAGATCTTTACCAGGGGGTGTACTTACGTTTTCACATGACTGCACATGTCTTATTGTTTTAGTCATTTGGAGAACAAGCACAAAATTAATTTGCTGGAGTTCAAACAACGGTGTCTCATTTCATGGGTTAATCCATCTGGTTGATTAACACCCAGAAACATGTAGTGTACTGCACGGACAGTGGGTGGCGCCAGAAATCCACAATGAAGGGGATACGTGGGGAGAGACCTAGAAAACAGCATGCCTCATACCCTAGACAGATTCGGAAACAAAATGCTTTATATTCATACCATCATGAAATCATAAAGAAACATAATTACTAACTATGAGAACCATCCTGAACACATGTCATCAACCCACTAGTGGTCGTTGATTGTTAACCTCCAAGTTACCACCTTTCAGAATACTATAATAAACTTCTGCTTAGTCAAAGTAGGAACAACTGACTGAAGACATCCCTCCAATGGCAGACCACAGCTAGCTGTTTCCTTCTGGCCCGCTAGGATTATCTTTCGCTGACACAGCTGAACGCTGGGGCACAGAGGGGCTTGCTGTGCTGTAACTCTCTCTCAAGGCAGGTGTCATACATGGTGCTGTAGTGATATTGGTCATTACGGTTCTTGTTGGTAGATGCGGGCGTCCATTTCTGTCACATGCTTTTAAAAAGCGTGTTTCATGGTTTTCAATGGAAAATATATATATTTTTGTGAATAAGTTACAATTACAACATTTTGGAGTTCAGATGTGTTATTGAATTGTTATTGAAATAATAAAATAATGTCCAATGCACATCCCAAATGTAGTTAGGTTGGTCAATATACTTTGTTTTTCCATCTACAGTAAATGTTCTGACTCATAAAAAAAAAAACAGCACTGGAGTTAAATTCTAAACAACTCTGTGTAACTCAAGAAGATTTAAATGCATTGCCACATGAATCTGATAGAGATTAAATGGTTACCGGTGTCACGGTGTTGTTGTGCGGCGGAACCAAAAGCGGACATTTTGTAAAGTAAAAGGTGATTTAATCCCATACAACAAGACAAACTCTACACGAAAAGTAACCGGAAAATGAAAGGCGCTAAACTAACATAAAACAATATACAAAAAACATGTAGAGCATTCACTTAAATGGGAGTTAAACAAAGGGCAAACCGTGAGCTGTTGCGACATCAAACACAAACAATAAACCACACCGGGTGTGGTGAAAACCTAACCTAAGTAGGCTCCCCAATCAGAGTCAACTGAATGCAGCTGCTCTGACTGGGGAGCCCACAACGGCATGGAGATGGCTAGAGGCCTCTCCATGTGCCATGCCCTGAATGGGAGCCCCAAAGCACAGAGATGGCTAGGGGCCCGCATCCAGGACATGACAACCGGGCTGCTACAGAGTAATATAATTTGCAATTAAATGCAAATATGTTTTTTATTATACTATGCCAATGTAATTATAATATATATTTACACTGATTGGGGGGCGAAAAGACATTCTTCTTGTTAACCTGTGGATCATTGCTGCTGTGTAGCCCAATGGTCAGTGGTCAGTGGTCGGTGATCAGTAGTCAGTGGTCCATGCAACTCTGTACAACCCTTTTAAACTGAGATTGATTGTTAGGCTAGTGAGACATGGGTAAAACAGTGACAATATGTTGTTCGATAACTTGTTTTCGTATCAGATAGCAACATGTGTTATAGCAATCTGTCACTAAACTAACCAGTAGGTGGCATGCAACAACTACTCATTCATTTTTTATTTGCAAGCTTCCCTTCAGTCAAGTAAATTACACAGATTAGGGTCGAACAACTATTTGCAATTGACAAAAGTCCTTATATGAACTGTACATTTTCGTGAATATGAACTGCATGTTTTGTATATTTTTTGTGGGGGGTATTTTATACCATACCATAAATTCACATTACAAAATGCATTACGTTGTTTTATAAAAAAAACAAAACACGTAATTAGAGTATATTGTATTTGTATTATTTGCGCCATTGTGAATAAAATCCTGCAGGATTGCTTTCTAAGCCGCGTGTGTCCGTGCGTCTGTGTACACACGTGGCTGTCAGCCTCTCTCTTTATCTTCCTCACAGCTGGCTAAGCAGAAATAATATGCAAATACGTATATACATTCCTGACCATAATTCTGAGAGGCCATTTTCTATTTTTGCCAGCCAGGATCCTGCCGAGGGCTTCCCCAAGTTCCCTGGCACGAAGTAGCAGTGTGGGACGAGAGGGAAGGAGAGAGAGAAAGTGAGAGCGTTGGGTTTCTGGAGTGCCTGCGGAGCTGCTCACAGAAGGAGCGATGGAAGGGGGGCAGTGCTGGATTTGTCACTGGGAGTGAAAGAGCTGCTCCAGTGTTTGTGACAGTTGTCTGTGTGATCGTGCAAGGAGCGCGTACACTAAGGGAAGCAGGAGGACACTGTACATACCGACAGTATGAGCAGAACCACCTTCTTTGAGGTAAGACGGGAGTTAGAGATTCTTAATAACAGTCTAAAGTTTGATTATAAAAGATGTTTTGAACACATTTCTGACATGGGGGTTGCAATCAGGCGGGAAATAGTTGAGGAAGTTGAGCTTTCCATGAATAGACTGGGATATGCATAAACTATTGACCAGGGATTACGGTAGAACAACGTTATCCTAATTACTGTTTTCATAAAACAGAAGACATCAGCACATGAACATGCCAATAGATGTTAACCTATATAGATTATTTATAGCTAACCTGTGCAATGGTTTGAGCCGCTAACCAGTGCGTAGTCTGGATTCAGATGTTCTATTGGGCCATAGCAGATCAGGGCTGTTAATAGGTACTAACATTATCAAGTAATATGATTCGCCTTTACAGGCCCATCATTGGGTTTTACTAAAGTGAAATGGAACATGACTATGTGAAATGTGTATTCCTCATAATGAGAACAGTTATTAGGTTAACATTGTAAATATGTGTTGCATCCCTTTTTTATATCATGTCCAAATCCATGTGTGAAATATCTTCAATAACATCTCGTTTAGTGGCCTTACTGAGGAAAAGAGCTTATGTGGGGTTACTGGGTAATCCCATGCTTTCCTACCTATGTGTTTATATGTGTGTAAGTAACAAAAGTAAAAGTAAGTACGCTTCTGTCAAATAAACAATACTTAATATAAGCTTTTGCTTTGCTTGTTGTAGGAAAGCATTTTGCTGCTGTCATGCAAGTGGTCTTAACGGTTCTAATATCATGTTGGCTAAATGCTTTTCAAACATTTATTTTTCAAATCATAAAAAAGTATACGTTTTATTTTTTTATCAAGAACTTAACCAAGAAGTTTGTCATTTGTTCAATTTAATCTCACTCCCTTGGCATTTACGCAATGTTCTTAGAGCTACTCGTCTTAATGAGAGATCCTAAAGTATGTCCAGAAAGATGACCATAAGAGCATACACAATGAAATATGTTCAAGTCAGCAAACGGTCATTAGGTTAACAATGTTTATTTATACTGTGGACAGCAGCATACCACCCTGCATTCCACGGCTGCTGTGCCACTGCTTAGCAGGGTCTTTCCTGGTCTCTCATTGGGTGGGAGAACATATGCTGCTGGAAGTTGTTTTTGAGGCCAAGTTGGGGGGACTGTCCCCTCTGGTCTGAAGATCACCTTTCAATGTCAATGGGCCTAGGGCAATACAGGGGACATTGACCTGAATAGAGCGCCATCTTTTGGAGGGTCACTGACGATGCCATGGCACATATCATCAACATAGCGGTGTTATGTGTCTAGCCAAATTTCAATTCTATTATTATTGTCACCCAGCTGCCAATTGACGCATTCATACTCATTCCTCCCCTATGAAATAAAAATACATGTATAAAAGGGATTGTTCAACCCTCAATAATATATGTAAATTATTCTGGAAGATATAAAACAATACTATAAAAGGTATGGTGGGATGGGATTGATGGGTGGGATGGGAGGGATGGG
>JACXGK010004970.1:0-35343 GCA_016801125.1 Novumbra hubbsi | reverse complement strand
CCACCCCGCATTCACCACCCCGCTCCACCACCCCGCTACGCGACTCCCCCCGCAGCACTCACCTGCGTTAAATAAATATCGAAGCTCTGTGCGAACGGCCTCATAGAGGCCAGATATCGGACAATCAGACAGGAGTCGTCGTAGTCCACGGTGTCTGAGTTCATCCTGTCGGGAAGGAAAGGAACAAAAGCAGGCATTTGAGAAAAGAGGGGCTGCGACGAAACGACAAGCGTGGCTGAGGAGCCGGCGGTGGTCATCAGTGATTAATACACACGTCGGCGCTTGGCACCGTAACCCAACAAGTGTCTGCCTTTCAGAGCTCTGTATCGGTTTGGCATCACGCCATAAGTTTGGCGTTGAAGTGAAAAATCATTCTTCTCAATTGCGTTGTTGAGTGGTGCAGTAATGTATTGTTTACAGTAGGACCAGCAAATAGTGGCCGTGAGATTCCTGGAAGCAGAACCCCCCCCTGGTCAACCTCATTCATAGAATTATAGGGATGCTGTTGATGTGCTTCAGGGAATACTTCAGCCTTTCTAAAGCTGCCAAGCAATGTCTAACCTTTCCAAATTCCTTTACCCTGATATTAAAACAGTTTACGTTGTTTTCAGATTAGCGTAGCCGCTGTCAACAACTTGTAAAACATCTGTTGCACACTTTCAATTTGTGGTACATTACAGCTGTCTCAAGTAGTTATTTTTATCCAATTCATCGTTCATTCAGAATAATCAGTGGCCATCCCAAAGGATGAATGTTGGGGCCTATAATGCTAGTGTGTGGGGACGGGGGGGCCCCACCTCAGCGTGTTGAACTGCGAGGGCACGGTCTTGATGATGTTGCGGAGGTACTTCTTTCGCCCCTCAGCTCTCTGCATGATCTCGGCGGTGCTCTCCATGTCCTTGACGTGGTGGGGGCCTTCGGACGAGTCCTCGTCCCCTCGCTGGTTCTGGGACTTCATGGCCTTCTCTGTTTCGCTCCAAGTGTCCCTGAACCACTGGGCAATGTAGAACCTCCTGGCGAACTGAAAGGCAAAAGGACCAATCGCCAGTCAGCGCGGAGGCATTCACTCACACCGCTGCGCTAGGCCAGGCAAACCCACTCACCACCAGGGACGGGTCCGTCTCCACGTTCTCATCCAGGTAGTCCAGCAGGGCTTTCTGCAGCTGCTGGGTATCGTCGGTGCCTTGGGTCTGGGCGGGGAAACGACAGAGCAACAACGCTGAGGATACGGCCGACTGTGTCCCGGCCGGACCGGGTCCGAGTGGTTCCGTGTGCCCGAGCGTTTACCTCTTTGAGGATGCGGTCTATCGTGCGCTGGTCCACCTGGCTGGTGACGGCGTCCTTCCTCAGGCGCGCGGCGACGGTGCCCAGGTAGTCCAGCGAAGCCACCCTCAGGGCCATCTCCGTCTGCTTGTTACTGAACTGGTGCACCTGAGGGGAGAGGGACACGGGGGCGTCAGCCGGGCTGTCCCCCAGGACCGACCGTTCAGGCCGACTCCTCGTCTCTACGACGGACGGACTCACCAGCAGACGGCCCAGTAGACTAAGGAGCAGCTCGGCAGCGGGCCACTCAGGTTTGTTCACCGTGGAGAGAAGGTCGTGGACGAAGTTCTCAAACAGAGGCCGGTAATCCTCCTCTCCCTGCTTACTGCCACACCTGGAACGCACGGAGAGACAGAAATACTCGGTGAGAGGGCAGCGTCATAACGGAGATCTCCCAACGGCAATGGTGTCCCACGCCTGGTGCACGGACATGGCTTTCAGCCAATCAGCATTCACCAATCAAACCACCAGATTTCAGATAGCAGGTATGAAGTTTGGTTCCGTAAATAAAAGGCTGTCTGGAAAGACTATCCTACTTCTTCAGGAAGACGGACAGGAAGTTCTGCGCTGCCCTCATGGCCGTTTCGTAAGAGTTCGTAATCAGGACATCGTGATCCACCTGTGAAGAGAGAAAGAGAGAGCTTGTGAGAATGAAATAAATAGTCGCCGCCCGGTCAACGTGATCAACCTGGAACGAGTCCGCATGACATACAGATCAACAACGTTTGGGCGTGATCATGTGGCCTGACCAATCCAAGGACATCCAATACTGTGCGATTAGGCTGGAAGTCTACCGGTTGGCCTCCTTGACAGTAACCCGCGTTTGGCTAGGCGGCAGAACCGCTACTAAACCATTCCTGGGTGTTAGGGTAGCGTGGGTACCTTCTTGTCGTACTCGTCCTCGTGGCTGGACTTGTGGTTCGGGAGGTACACCACACACTGGATCAGCTGCAACACCAGCGCCGTGACCATCTGGATGTACATGGGCTCACCGTCCATGTCACTGCTGTTCAGCCTGGGGGGGTGAGGGGGCACAGAGACCAGAGCACACACGTGGTTCATAGGTTAGTATTCCCAGCCTTCACCGACTGGGCCCTGTGAAGCCAGGTCCGCGGCGGTGCGTGTTCTCTGTGGGTGAGTCACCTGAAGTTCCTGAGGCTGCGTTTGCTGGTGGGTAACCTGGCCAGGGAGGTGAAGATCTCTTCCAGGATGAGCTGCCGGTGCTTCTCATAGCGAGAGAACACCTGAGGGAATTTGGAAAGATGCTTATCGGGGAATGTGTGGCATTGCTATACATAATACATACATAGTACACAATCCACACAACCAGAGGGAATATAGTCCGGCTGAAACCCCAATTTCCTGGTACCCTGGCTCGAAACAGCATGTCAAGAGCAAGCCTGGCACTACTGTAGAAGGCCTGAAACAGTTGCCTGACGAAAAAGAATCTGTTCAATATCAAAAGGCAGAAGTCCATGAGAACCCTGGCGTGGATTCTTACCGCGGTCACTAGTTTGATGGCACACAGCTGGAGCTCACTGACACCCTCCACAAAGAATGGCGTGATGCCCATGGAAGAGACCTAGCGGGTAGAGGGGGAGAAATGGTTTAGGGGGTGAGAAGGCAAGCGAGAGACACAGAGGACAAAGAGAGGAATCCGTAAGGCCCGAAGAGGTCAGGGAGGGCAGCGGGCCAGTCAGTTTAGATAGCCCCGGGGGCGGAGCCTCACCTGCAGGATGGTGGTGTCCGTCAGCAGCTGGATTTCCAGGAGCTCCGAGATGTTGCTGACGATGTCGCACACCTTGTTGTACAACATGATAATCACCCTCTGTTTGTGCGTGGAGGTCTTCGCTCTCCTAGACTTGGAGCTCAGCATGCCACCTGGTTGGGCGAGGAGAGACAGCGAGGAAAACAGCTGATGAGACGCGGAGAGCGGAGACCTCTCCTCAGCTACGCATAGCGAAGGCCAGGTTGTTTCGAGTGGACCAGACCGGGCATTTCCTTCATACAGACTGACCCAGACATGTCCTTCATACAGACTGACCCAGGCATGTCCTTTATACAGACTGACCGAGGCATGTCCTTCATACAGACTGACCCAGACATGTCCTACATACAGACTGACCCAGGCATGTCCTTCATACAGACTGGCCCAGGCATGTCCTTCATACAGACTGGCCCAGGCATGTCCTTCATACAGACTGACCCAGACATGTCCTTCATACAGACTGACCCAGACATGTCCTTCATACAGACGGACCCAGACATGTCCTTCATACAGACGGACCCAGATGTTCAGGCAGGTCTTGGACAAAGCACAGTCAAACTCAAGGTTTGCCCAAGAGTTTAAAACCATTGAACATTTCCATGGCCAGTTCTCCCCACCCCCCCAAATGCTCTAGTTAGGAGGTGAGGTTAGAATGCTGACCTCCGTGAGAGTCCACCCGGTACACAGGGTCGTACTGGGGGTACAGGGTGTTCTGCAGGTGGAACTTGGTGTACTGGAGCACCCTCTCAATCACGTCCTCCATGTAGACCGCCTTGGGCATGCGGACTGACGTCATGATGTTGAGGGCCGTCAGGCAGGCGTCGGCCGACTTGGTCACGCGCTCCATGATGAGGTCACGCCATAGCCGCTCCTCATCCTCCGCGTCTGCATCCTGTGGGGCGGGGAGACAAGGCGCTGGGTGAGGGCCTCTGAGGAACAGCTTTCCAGGCTCCAGTAGACACTTTGGATCATGGAAACCACACAAGGATGCATCTTACGTGGTTCATCAAGGTGGAGAGCTTGGAGCCGTCCTGGATGTTCTTCTCCAGAATGTTCAAGACCTTCACTAACTTGTCAGACGGAATCTATGAATGAGTCAAATTAGACAGTATATCAGATGTTATCTTTTCATTTTTACCTGCTCCACAATTTAATGACTTCTTCAATAAGTCCTGCCCGACCCCTGCTGGACCACTGACCACATATATTTTGGTTGCTACTGGAGAAATCCCCTCAACAGGATCTCAAGACCAGGGTATCTGCCATTACAATTGCTACCAAGGAATCTGTATATGTATTTTGAGGTCTGGCAAGCCATCAGATGGCTCTCTATACAAAGTGCCCAGTAGTCAAACCTAGCTAGAAAGAGTGAGTAAAACTTAGTGTTCATCATAAGAATAAGTAAACCTACCAGCACACAAAAACAAATATAAAAACAAACGTATAACATTCCGATAAAAACAAAAAGATTCGTTTTTCCAATGTGTCAGCTTGAAAACAGCTGGTATGACTGGGGGCACTGAAACTAGTCTGGGGTTTGCTTTGTAAAAGGTCAACTCGATCTCTGGCCCAGTCTTGTCAAACAGAACCGGATGTGTTAGAGATGGCAGAATGCCTTTATCCTAGCCATCTGTAACAAGCCATTCTTGTTTTCTTCCACACTGCTCTTCCAAACGCCATCTCTAATTTAGGACTGCCGAATGACTGGCCAAAATAGACATTATGCTGTAGCCAATGTTACCCTTCCTTACCCTAAAGGTGATGCCCATGGCCTTGATCTTAGCAGATTCGCTGCCTAGCTCATTCAGCTGGTGTTTCCCCAGCAGAAGCTCTTGTGGGATCTCATCGTCATCTGTTGACAATAGTCAAGTTAGAGTAGAATAGTAGAGTTAGAGTTGACAGTTCTGTCACCGAACAGAGCTCCAGCTGATGTCAAACTACATTCCTACAATCACAAGGTTACTTTTGCATTATAAACAGCAGAAATAAAAAAATGTAAGTCCATCTCAATTCACTCAGTATACTTATGTTTAATCACATAAAAAAAATGGTTAGACAGCAAATGTGCCCATTCCAACATAATGTTCTGATACTGACAGCTAATATCTGGCTACAGGGCAGATAGTCTTTATTATTATGGAAGAGCGAGGTTACTTTTATTTGTAAAATTACAGCCAAAATCACCCGTGTTCAGTTACACCATTCCAGACCTGCCAAGTGAGAAGGGGATTGGCCAATTTTTCAATTTCCTTCAAATAGAAACAGGACCAAGGTAGGGTACTTGGCCAAAGCCCAAAGAGAAAATCAGCACACCTTAACACCCTGGTGCTAAAGGAAAGCACCAGGAGAACCAAGTCATTCGTTTTAGCTACACTTTGAACCACACATTAGGAATGTGACTAAAACAACGTTTTACCACCTGAGGAACATTGCCACAGTCTGGCTGCATCTCAGACTCATACATTTTAATCCAAGTGTTCATTACTAGCAGGTAGGAATACTCCAAATCTCTCTGGTCCGGTCTACCCCAAAGAAACAGGTATACTATTTTATATTTGTGTTCCCTTAAAAGTGCACAACGATGCACCCACTTCTAAAGCGTAAAATAAAAAATCGTAATATAACCAAACTTGCAATACCAAAACACAGAAACAAGGGATCTCTTTCTAGTTTTATGCACGGTTGTGGACACCAAATTATTTAGATTTTAACAGCACAAAAAACTGTGGGAAAAAACAGAAACCTGACAAACAAAACAGAAATGGTTTTATTTGGGCCCGAACATACCCATGGCATTAAAGTCAATGTCTTCCAAACTCTCCAGAATGTTGTCCACACTAGCTGAGAACCGCTTGAACGTGGAGGAATCCATCAGTTCTGTTGACGAAACACAGAGACTGATGAGTAACTGGCGACTATGAGACTAGAGTAACCCAGCATCGACATGAATTCAGAGTGAAATGACCTTCTGGCGTCAACTTGGGCTCGTACGCCTTCCTCTTCTTCTGTTTCTCCTTCTTCAGCTTTCTGGCAACTGGCCCGGAGAAAGACATTTTAGAAAAAGGACAAGCCACATTATTCTGGTGATACAACTCATCCTCTGCATTTGACCCGACTGGCCTCTATATTTCCCAACTGATTTACGGTCCTAAAAGTGTGGGTCCACCCGACTATTGAATCTCATGATGGATTGTCAGTCCAAGGCAGTGGCAGACTCACGTTCAGTCACGCTGGGTGGTGGGGACTCCTCCTCGGATTCCTCCGGGCTGCGCTCCCGGTGGCGGCTGCCGGACCCCCTGCGACCCCCCTGAAGGCCCCCCTGGAGGCCCCCGCTACTTCGCCGGTGCTCCCCCGAGCCTCTCCTCTCACGCTCAGCGGGCTCCCACGTCTTCTCCCGTTCCTTCTTATGACGCTTCCGTGCAGCTGCAGGTAGACAGAGGTGCAACCAGTCACTGGGCGAAGCTCAGAGTCCTTGATCCACCATTAGCCGGCACCCAACCACTGCTATTGGAATTGTTTTGAGACCATGTAACAAACACAGAAAGCAATCGTGTGGCACTCACCGTCCATCCCGGAGTCCGAGTCCGAGCCCGAGTTGACCTCAGCATACTTGGGCTTGTCGTTGACGGTGCTTCGCTTGCGTTTGTTCATCTTTACCCTCTCACACAACGGCATGGTGGACTCTATCTCAGCTGTCAGACGCAAAGGCACGCACTCATCAAACTCTTCTACGGAGGGATCACACAGTCATCTACTAACCTTCGTAACCAAACATTTTTAAACAGTTATTTAGCGCACAATCCATACAGAGCCACTTAAAATAGTGATTGCATACATTTTGATACCTGTAGTACGTCAGATTAGCAACAGCCTAAAGTTTAACTGAAGGCCCTAGGAGCCAAGGCGAATGAGCCCACAGAATAGTGGAGATAATTAGGTGGCTGTGAAGGCAAGATGAAACTGTAACCAGGACACCAGGTCTAACACTGCTTCTCAAGTGCTAATTGGATAAATAGTGACCCCATACCATTAAACAGTCCAAGCAAAATGTCAGGACTAAATCAATCCAAATCCTTTCATAGAGAGTAGGATACATAATTGTGTCCTGGTATTGGATTTGTGGGAATGGTATTTACAACTCAACAACAGAGTCAAAAACAGATGACATCAAAACAGAAGAGCATTAAACGTTAAAAGGGGCTAGAGTCAGATTCATTAGTGGATACCTGTCTAATATATATACGCATCTAGTATGAAGGAAATCAGATTGTAAAAAGGGTCAAAGCTAACAAGCGTAATATGAAGTTGGAGCTGTGCTGAGTACTTGGACCAAACCAGTACCGATATGGAGCATTTTCCAAACCTAACTATAATACTATTATGTTTCTAATTACTTCTGAAACCTTCATCTACGGCAAATCTGTTGATATAAAAACTCTACTGGCTAGTTTAGCTGTCAACAAATAGACAGGATGTGTGTTAAGCCTGCTGTCTAAATTGGTCTAGAACAAGCACTGTTCCCTCACCCCCCCTTAACACATAACCCCCCCTCTCAACAAACAAGTTAGCAGCTACTTTGTTGTACTTTGATTATTACTGTCTTGTAGTCAAGTCATTAGCTGAGCCCATGCCTATTTGTAAGTGTAACAATTTATTCTGACCCAGGATTATTAACAGAACGTTCACTAGGAAGTAATATGACCAACGTAAATAATTCACTTGGATTAGACAGAAGCTGTGGCAGGGCATAACCATGCATTTAGTCACCAGCCATGTGTTATTTAGGGTGGTATATTTTGATATAATAGAACAGCTGGATCATTGTGTTTACTGTTGTGCTGTTACGAGAAGGATGTGCGATATGCTAGAAGACGCACTCTGAGTAACAGCGGACAATAATGCAAGGCTTTAGCAATTACAAGTAAATATAAGGGGATCAAATTCATACCATTGCAGATGCAAGCATAACAACAGAGACCACTGTTAATGTTAACAAAAATTGCCACTTAAATACTTGTTGAACACCTGTGTAAGTGGCAAATGACAAGACGCTAATTCACACAACAGATCCAAAAGAGACAACTAAAGAAAAAAAATGTTTCCTTTTTTGTAGACTTAAATAAAAAAATATTAACGTTAAAGAATATAAGGTTTCAGTGCAATCTGCTCATTGTAATTAATTAACAACATGAAATACATGCAAATTCGTGACACAGATGGATTGACTGCACCATCTTCTCTCTTGCCTGTTGGCTTCCCATCAATGTGGCTGGTAAACCTGACATCTAACATCCCATAGGTAACTTTACCTCATAGGTAACTTTAACACTTTACCTTCATTTTATTACCTTAAGTCAAATAACGCAGATTTGGTGAACTGTTTACTGTACAGCCGTGGCCAAAAGTTTTGAGAATGACACATATACATTTTCACAAAGTCTGTTGCCTCAGTTTTTATGATGGCAATTTGCATATAGTCCAGAATGTCACAAAGAATGATCAGATGACTCAGGTGTGAGTGCATGAGTACACACAGTGAGGCAAAGATTTTGAGGATGGCTTGAGGTCAAAAAGGGCAGAAAAAAGCCACTTCTCTCCAGGAAAAACATTAGGGATAGACTGACATTTTGCAAAAGGTACAGGGACTGCTGGGGTAAAGTCATTTTCTCTGATGAATCTCCTTTGCGATCCAGAGAAACGCTTCTCTGGAGAAGAAAACATGACCACTACCATCAGTCCTGTGTCATGCCAACAGTAAAGCATCCTAAGACCATTCATGTGTGGGGTTGCTTCTCAGCCAAAGGAGGGGGCTCACTCACAATCTCGCCTAAGACCACAGGCATGAATAAAGAATGGTACCAAAACATCCTCTGATAGCAACTTCTCCCAACCACCCAAGAACAGGTTGTGACAAACAAAGCATGATGGAGCACCTTGCTATAACGCCAAAGTGATAACTAAGTGGCTTGGGGTACAAAACATTGACATGTTGTGTCCAAGCACAGACCTTAATCCCATTGAGAAATTGTGGTCAATCCTCAAGAGGCGGGTGTACAAACCCACAAATTCGGACAAAATCCAAGTGTTGATTATACAAGAATGGGCTTCCATCAGTCAGGATGGGGCCCAGAAGTTACTTGACAGGGTATGACCTTATGAACTGCCTGTAATAACACTTCAGTATACCATAGTAACATCTGACAAAAAGATCTAAAAACACTGCAGCAGCAAACTTTGTGTAAACCAATACTTGTCATTCTCAAAACCTTTGGCCACGGCTGTAGGTTAAATGAAGCAGGACAAACAATATGACAAGCAATTTGAATAAAATGTAAAGGTATTTTGTTGACCAAGATGTCCTACCATTTTCGTCATTTTGACAGTGACCAGACTAAGTCATTATTCAAATGACTAACGCGACCAAAACTAAATGTTTTTTAATCCAAATGAGTAAAACAAACAAAAAAAGGATACCAGAACGATGAAACCTAAAAATCAGTCGATGATGGACCTAATTGCCAAAATCTAATCCATCCCATAAAATGTACCCTTGGCATAAAGACTGTAGGCTGTCTAATTGTTTGTACTTACTTTTCCCAGATTTCCAATGAGAAGGTCTGCTCTTGGAAGATTTGGAGCTACGAGCGTTTCGTTCCTCCCTCTCCCTGATGATTTTCTGCAACTCGTCAATGCTCAGTTTCTGCAACAGCACCACAGGCTTGGCTCCTGTCTTCATCTTCTCAACCAATCCTATTCGCTCCAGCTTGACCCGGGGCTCGCTCCAGCCCTCCATCACCGCTGCCAGGTTGGGCTTCTTCACCTCGGCAGCCATCACATTCCCATCCTTATCCCGCTTCACCTCGGCAGCCATTACATTCCCATCCTTATCCCGCTTCACCTCGGCAGCCATTACATTCCCATCCTTATCCCGCTTCACCTCGGCAACCATTGCATTGCCATCCTTATCCCGCTTCACCTCGGCAGCCATCACATTCCCATCCTTATCCCGCTTCACCTTGGGAATGACAAAGTTCTTAAAACCTCCGGACTTGATGCCCCCCAGCAAATAAGCAGGAAACTCTGGTTTGCTTTCAGCAGGCTGTGATTGTTTGGAGTCCTGCCGGCTCCTGCTGCTGTCCCCTTTCCTCCTTTCCTCCCCACCTCGCCTCTCCTCCCCACCCCGCCTCTCCTCCCCACCTCGCCTCTCCTCCGCACCCCGCCTCTCCTCCCCACCCCGCCTCTCCTCCCCACCCCGCCTCTCCTCCGCACCCCTCCTCTCCTCCTTAGTTTTAAGGTTGGGGCTTGGCTGGTCAGTCCTGGGGCGCCCACTGGGGTCCCCGCCTGCTCGGCCCTCCTGCTTAACCCGCGGGCTCTCCGCCTTGGAGCGCTGCTCGGGAGACCGCCTGTCCCGTGGTTCTCCAGTCTCTGTCCTGTGTCTCCTTTCCCGGTCCTTATCCGCCCGCTCGCGGTCTCGGTCCCGACCGTGTTTGGAGTCCTGTTCACCCCTGCTGGACTTGCTGGGGGTCTCTGGCCTGCGGTCCCGGGCCCGCTCTTCCCTGTGGCCAGAGTCGGCGCGTCCCTCGTGCCGTTGGCGCGGCACATCCGGCGTCCTGTCCGGCCTGGCCTTGACCCCGTCAGGTTTGCCGTCATGCCGGTGTTTAGACGCGTCTCTTCGGTTGTCGTGCTTGTGTTTCGGAGTCTCTGGTCGGCCTTCGTGGCCCAGCTTCTTGGGGGTGTCGGGGCGCGGCTTAATAACCTCCGGCCGACCGTCTGCAGTCTTTAGTGTCTCTCCGTCTATCTTAGATTTTAGCCGCAGGACCCCTGAGGAGTCCGAGGCGTCCCCGGGGCCCAAGCGATCCTCAGCCCAGCGCTGCGCCTCCAGAGCCGGGGTGGGGGTGACGGTGGTCACCTCCGGCAGCCCGTCCGCTCGGCCCGCTTGCTGTAGATCAATGCTGACCATGAGGGCTGGCCGGCTGGCACCATTGCTGGCAGCGCTGGCTTCCTGCGGTGCCAGCTTGCTGCCAGCGTTGCCCCCTCCTACAGCAGGCTGAGTGGCACCCGCAGTGCCTCCAGCGCCAGGCTCCTGGGGATACGAGTCCTGCTTCCGCTTCTTCAGTGGCTTATCTGAAACAAGGAAACCACGGGGTGAAGGAAACCGACACACACAACCGCGACAATTGTGTTCCCTCTTCCGCCTCGCATTCGCCGGATGGCGAGGACAAAACTCACCTTTATCCTGAACCTCTTTAGAACAGCGCTCCCGTTCTATGAGCGTCTCCCGTTCTATGAGCGTCTCCCGTTCTATGAGCGTCTCCCGTTCTATGAGCGTCTCCCGTTCTATCCTCTCAATCTCGGCGAGGGCATCCATTTCAGCTGCGTCGTACACTGCTCCGCTGACAGCCGCTCCGGCCTGCTTGGTGTTCTGGAGCACAGGGACCTGCTGGCAGCCTGACTGCTCCCCCGGGCCTGGGGCCAACCTGGGGCCAGGGTCCGGTTGAGTCCTGGAGAACTGCAGGTTGTTGCTGGCTAGGTCCTGGTCCTCTGCCCCGGGTAGGAGCTCTCCGGATTGGTCCTCGGAGGACTTCACCCGGGAAAGTTTGAGCGTCAGCTTAGTGGAGTCTTTAGAAGGAGAGCTGACGATGTCGTACATGGCGGCTTTGTCCAACTGCTCCTTCTCCTCTTTAGTTAGCTTCTTCTGCTTCTTCTTGCGGTCAGGGGAGTCGAGAAGGAGGTCGGGAGCACCGTCACGGGGGGACGCGTAAGGGAGAGGTGAATTGAGGAGTCCAGGACGGGAGCCTGCTTTAATAAATACAGATGTGGGGTTTTATTTTCTTTTAACAAATCATGTCAACACTGGACAATTCAAGCACACATACAAACAAAAGAAGGTCCAGTACACACTGTGATCATGTCTATTAACCATCTGTGGTCAGCATACCTTTTGGGGTCTCTTCACTGCCAGCCGGGGAACAAACAGACGGAGGCGATCGGAGTGGGAATGGGGCATTTTTTATGGAAGGATCACTCTCCTGGGGAAAACATGAGTCACACAATATTTATCTATTCTAGTTCCATAAAGCAGCAATGGTGGATACAACTCCACAGAACAAACGCATTCATTGTACAAGTTAAGTCCCAAAAAAAGAATATGTCATTCTAGGTAGAGCGTATTACTGGTATGAATCACCTCTCGGCTTACCTCATTGCTTAGTCTCTGGACAATGTTCATGTAGTCTTCGTTGGAGCCATGTCTGGCATTGTGATTGGTGGAGTTGCTTGAAATTTGCCCAGAGACCTTGTTCTCATGGATGTTCCTCATGCCAGGAGCCATGGGACTGGAAACTGAATGGGCACAAACAGAAACCAAAACAACACGATGAATCCCCCTCCTTTGATTTACCATCCAGCTACACAAAAACCCATTTGGAAAAACCCTGGTTGGCCTTTCAATCATCCGGTTCAACAGGTGGAATGAATGCAAAGGAACAAGATGCAGAACAGCAAAACTGACGACAACAACAAAAACAAACATGTTTGAGGAAGTATGCCGATCTGTCGGACTCCATCAGTGGGCACCGTGAACCCACAGCTTGAAAACACAGGGGATGGATCTTTCGTCTCGCAAATCATAATGCACAGGCACACGAGCCGATGGGTCACAACTTCAAGGCAACGGGGCCGGAGGGTGTATCCCCGCCGTCCCCCGGGGTCTCCCCTACCTACGGTTGGGGTGGAGGGATTCTGCCGGGGGGAGGTCGGGGGCTGGGTCTGCACCGCTAGGCAGTTCTGCACTGGCCTCTGGGGGCTTCCTGAATAAGTGGGCGCGGCCGAGACCACAGGGGAACCATGCAGCTCTGCGATCACAGAACATCAACATGACACACCAGGGTCAGAAGTGTGGGGTTACCAAGCACCCCTGTCCACGCGGACCAACCTCACGCCAGTCTGCTGTGGGACATCCCGGCATATATAAGAGTTACAGTGGGGTTATTTGAGAATCAGTCGCCAGTCTTTCCCTTCATGCATAACCATGATACACCAATGCAGAAGCTCCAGCCTTACCTTGCTGGATCTGTTGGTGCTGAGAGTAGCTGGGGGGGTGGGGGTATGGCTGCATGTAGCCTGCAGGGCTCTGGGGGGCATAGGGACTGGGCACAGGGCTGTTCTGTTGGGGCGTAAACCTGGCCCCCGAACCCATCTGTGGAGGGGCAAAGCGACTGTAGAGAAAGACAGGAATAACATGTCAACTCCAAGGCGACATGCAACGCTGACAGGCGTAAGGCAGAAGCACCACCTATACAATCACGCTAAACCGAATAAGCAATTTGTTGCATACCTAGAAGGGCTGTGTGAGATAGTGGTTTGCTGGTAGTTTGTCGACGCCGGACTCCCGTGAATGGAATTCTGGGACATTTTGTACTGCGGCATCATTGGCTGCTGCATCATGTCTTTAAGATGACAATGAGAGAAGTGATTAGTGGGGTACAGAAGGCCAAAGCACCGAACTAGCAAAGGGGAAACCCCAGACTTTTTTCAGGGATTCACATTGGGATTTTTTTTTGTGCACCTAAGCGGAAAAACATGTACACCCACAAAGATTTACCAGAACAATGAAATTGTTGAGTTTTAATTGCCTCTACTGCTGACAATTAAAACACAACAACTATTGACCATAAAAGACAACTGAAAACATACTAAACATAATTGTCTATTGCAGTTCCTCCTCCAATCTGTTTGGGTGGGAGAGTTCCTTTTTGAAAAAGGAGCAAAATACTTGTTGTTTTCTCCATTTGTTTTTCAAAGACGGATCCCTTGAAGGTAGATGTTCTAAATCACAGGTGTGTATGATACCGAGCAGGCGTGAAATAAGACAATTATCAACTCCAAATAGCGGACGAAGCGGCTTGTGGTAGAAATCGGCACGGGCCAAACCTACATGTCTGCACACATCCATTGTGGCACTGGAGCCCAGCAAGACTTAAAAAAGCTGCTCTGCATTTTTAAACATTCTGATCTTACTATTATCAATGAAAGTAGTTCAAACTGAATTCCTTCACAAACAATAACGTTGAAGCATTCAGGAGTATTGCAGGAACCTAAAGTCAGTTCACAAGGAAGGCCATACAGGGGGCCTGGACCATACAGGGGGCCTGGACCATACAGGGGGCCTGGACCATACAGGGGGCCTGGACCATACAGGGGGCCTGGACCATACAGGGGGCCTGGACCATACAGGGGGCCTGGACCATACAGGGGGCCTGGACCATACAGCCCCCCCCCCCCCCCCCCCCCCCCCCCCCCCCCCCCCCCCCCCCCCCCCCCCCCCGTCTACTAGTAGCCCCCGTCTACAAGACCATTCCCACAGAGCAACAGTAACAAGTTACAAGTGTGTTACCACGACCCCTTTCAGAAGCACTGGTGTGACAGAACAAAAGGGATTCTACTAAATGTTTATCAAGTGTGTATCAAGTAGTATAGGCAATCAAAACGACAAACGGAATCCGTCACAAGGTCATCAGAAGGGACAAGTGCTAGAAACGACGCTCGGGAACCCCGGGAACAACTCAAAGGCTCACAAGACGGTTTGACCCAAATAACACACTAGACAACAAATCTCACAGCCATCACTCTACACCTGGGGTAACTTTGGGCTGAATTCAGGAAAGCTTCTCTTAAATTACCCCACAAATAAAATGATGTAATCAAATAAAAAACAAATAAAACCTCAATGTAATCGAGGAACGACAATAAAATGGAATAACAAATAAAATGTGGCTTCGATTTTGCCCCCTGAATTTCTGCGCCCTCCCTCTATGGCCGCCCACCCTCTAGTGCCGCCCACCCTCTATGGCCGCCCACCCTCTATGGCCGCCCTCCCTCTATGGTCGCCCTCCCTCTATGGCCGCCCACCCTCTAGTGCCGCCCACCCTCTATGGCCGCCCACCCTCTATGGCCACCCACCCTCTCCACACGAGTGCTCCATTTCCATCCAGAACACACGCCAACGTACTTTTCTCCCTGAAGATGTTGGGGTTCCTGGACAGCACCGTCTGCAGCAGCACCGGCACGTCTCCCTCCGGGTCGTCGCTGCCCAGGTTGTCCTTCAGCTCTCTGTGGGGGGGGGGGAGGCAAGAACACCACAAAAATCACACTTCTGACCAGAACCTCCGACGGCAGCCAGGGCCCTCCTCAGCCGAGGTGACCCCTAAAAACGGCGAGGAACTCACATGTGCTCGGTGGAGACCTGGTTGAGGCCGTGGGCCAGCTGGGACACCAGGTTCTCATCCCGGCAGGCCAGCAGACAGCTGACCTCCTCAGCGATCCTCCCATTGTACAGCAGACTCTTAGTGGTGGTGGCGGGGAGAGGGGAGGGCAGCGGCAGCTGGTTTAACACTGCAAAGGTGACGAGGGGTTAACCTGGGCAACACTGGCACAGGGCAAGTACCATGAACATCCCTCCCAGCCAGTGAACATTCCAGTTGTGGATGATGTTACATAGCAACCAAAGAAGCCATAGCCAACTTTCCGGTCCTCCTAACTGAGCGGACGGGACAGAAACTGTACGGTGATGCCAAAGGTGATAAAATACAGAGGTCACGGTGAAGCCAAAGGTGATAAAATATGGTTCACGGTGATGCCAAAGGTGATAAAATACCTGAAAGTTATTTGGAGCGGGGAACAGAAGGGGTTTTGCAGTGGTCTCTTAAAATAAACCCTTCCGTTCCTCACTCAACTTTCCTTTTTTACTTTTTTTGGAATGGAAAGAGAAATGTGCAGTGGTCTCTCATTTATTTCCAGAACGGTATATTGTATAGCCTAAATGAAAATGAGTGTGTTAAATCCAACACTACACTTCTTTGCATAAATCTACTCTCAGTTGGCTACATCATCCAGTTATGGGGGGTGCTAGTTACTTGGAAGCTTGTAAAGTTTAAAAAGAACTAAATAAGTCAAAACAGAGGCAAAACAATAAAAGAGAAAATTAATGGGTCAAAACAGAGGCAAAACAGTACCAGAGGTAATTAATGGGTCAAGAGAAGACAGAGGAAGAAGACATTCTTCAGGTAATTTAAAACCTTGCCTGACAACCCACATTCCACGTGGAGCAGATTCTGGATTCAATGACAATAAAATAAAAAAAATATGAACATACAAACCAGTCCCAGAAAACGATGTGTTTGGCCAGCGCCAAAACACACGTGGCTATGGTGCCACTTGAAGAAATATTCATTTGGTTGATCATTTAGAGGAGCCAGTCGCTGATGGTAGCTGATGATCAATTGTAACCACAACCCTCAAATGGACCAAAAACAACAAACAATAGAAATCACTCTGGAGGAGAGTGTTTCCTAAACGATTAAAATAGTACATGTTAAATGAAGGTGTCTACTTCAGTGAAGGTACATAACCAAAGACAAAGCAGAAGAAGACTTAATTCAGGTGCCCGGAAGCACTGGGAGGAAAGTAAAGTCCTTTTTATTTAGTTTAAATCAACATTTCACTGTTGGCTCTGTGTCAGAAGTAATATCCAGATATAGAATAACTGCGAATTTTTATATATATTAGTAAACAGTGACACTGAGGAGACCTTCCATAAACAATTTAAAGCAGCATCATGCATCGTCATGCTCTGGCTGTCTAGATTAGTGAACCAAAGACATTTCCATTCAAGCAGGGCCTAACATAAACACCTCTCTATGTCTACGTCCATACTGCAGGACTTCACGGTCAGAAATAGATTAAGATTATTTTCAAGCAAAAGCTAACAGACTGCTATCAAAGATGATTTTGAAGTGTTTTTTGCTGTTTAGTTTTTCACTGGATTATCCAATGCAGCTCAGAGTTGTATTGGAGACAATGGAAAGACCAACTGGGACTAGACCAGGGAAGCAGAACCTGACAGAGAAGACCATACTACACCACCGACCACCGAATAGTAGTGACCACAAAACAGTAGAGAACAAAACAGACCTGACAGAGAAGACCATACTACACCACTGACCCACGAATAGTAGTGACCACAAAACAGTAGAGAACAAAACAGACCTGACCACAGAACAGTACTGACCACTGATCTGAACCTTCTAATACCTTCGAGTCCCTTTACATAATTCATCAGGCAGACTGGAACAGGATTGGGTGAGGTTACGATAACATGGCCTATTGATGATCGACAGCACATCGGCTCCACACCTCCAGGACCGTTGTGCAGAACAATCATTATTTGTTTGCACTATATACAATTGCGGACAAAAACATTCACACCCTTGCGCTTCATTTGAATAAGTCCATGTGAGGGTTGTAGAGACAGCCTCCCTTGCGTGGAGCAAAAACACACTGGAAGTGGCAAAGAATTCTCACAACTGGAAAGACCACACTTTGGTTCCGTGCCCCAAAGCGTCACAACGTCATAAACCATGTTCTATCACATTTCAACTGGATTTGAACAATTTGAAAACAGTGCAGCATAATATAGAAACTGCAACATAACAAACAGCCAATTCGCCATCTCCCATAACCTACATGTTTAAACGCATACAGGAGGACTATTAACATAACATCCCATGATGGGGACTTTTCCCCCTCTCCTCCCCAATGCCAGAAGATCATGAACCAACTTGTCATTTCCCCCAAACCCTCATTTAGACGTTAGTGAGTCTTACTGGCTGAGGAACAGTCTACTCACGTTAACGAGTCTTACTGACTGAATACCAGTCTACTCACGTGAACAAGTCTTACTGGCTGAGGTTGAAACATTTTTGGTAAAGAAAATCAAGGTTGACAACATATTTTAATTACAGGGCAAAACCAAGGGTTGCGGTAGAAAGCAGAAACTTTGCTGCAGATCTTGGCCTCACATTGAGTGTTTGAATTATGTTTCTGAATGATTATCCAGGTAGGCATCTTTAGCCCATCTGCACTGTTGTCCTGTCAATAACTCTACTCGTCTCGACAAAGGCCTTTCCATTACTTGATGCTTAATGAGACAAATATGGCTACAACTTGTTGGTCATGGTTTTAATTTTAGCCCGGTTAGCTGGCATTGAAGAACCAAGTGCTTCCATTTCCCTATAACATACTTTAACAGAATTAACACTGAGGGAACAGTGAGAGTAGGTCAATGAGCTCAGGGAGTCCTTACTAACAGCCAGGAAATACATTACAGTTGACTGAAATGCCGTATTTAAGACGTGGCCACTATACTGTTGGACAGAGTGGGACATTAAAAGGAACTTCAACACTGTTTGGGGTGTTTTCCAGTCTCCCTAGATCATGTGTGATATTGGAGGGGTTTCAGACATCATAAAGCACCACAGGCATATTTCAGAAATTTCACACAGAGAGAGACCAACCAACGATGTCATTGGTTAAAATAGCCTGTCGTTTGATCTAAAAATGAACAGTTGTGTTTTGTATCAATTATTTGGGTCTTTGTGTTACACCATTTGCTTGAACACACCAGTGGCAGATCGATATCTTGTTAAATAGAGCAATCAGACACAGAAAAAAGTAACAGCAGCAACATTTAAGTGCATTGGTTGTTCATTACAGCTCTCCTGTGAGAGCTTGAAGCACTCCAGTAGGTGACACAGAACACAGGGGCCGTCCAGAGGAACAAGAAGCACCAATCAATCCAGTCGCAGGGCCTAAACATTTTCAAATAAAGTGCTTGGCAAACGTAAGCCTTCAATTGTGCATATAACAAACCATTTCTGTGATTGATTCATGTATCTACATATGTAGACCTTTTTTGCTCAGCAATTAAAAAATGTGGCTCGTTTACTTCTCCCCCCAAAGCAAATGATCTCTTCCTGCATCATGTCGCCAATGCACTGGACATTTGTCGTAGTAGTTTTGTAACATCTGGCATAGAGCCAATCGCAATGTATATGTATTCAGCTTCCCCAAAACACAACAATGGATTACAATTGGGAACCCTCGTAGCATCGTCTGAACTGTCCGCAATTTTGCTAAAACCAAATTAGAATTTCCCTGTAGTTATCGGACATTACTGGAATTCACATATCACGGTGTTTGATAAAGATAATGCTAACCATACCATACGAACATTACATAAAGTTGATGAAAAGTTAATTATAAGCTTCAGAAACAAACATAGAAGCTGTTACAACAATGCAGTTCTAAAGCATAATGTAATGAATTTGCGACATTAAAACGTAGAGCTTTTTAATACATATTTACCAAATGTAGCCTATAAATAGACACATATAGCCATGAATGACCCAAATGCATTTAAAACTATATCATATCTGAGCCAGTAATCCTTTGGCAAACAGACCAGACTGGGCTAGTAAGAGGGGGGGAACACTTTGACCTTTGATTTGCTAAAAAATCATGCGGTTTACATTGCGCTTATAAATTTCCAAAATATAGACAAGAATAATAGGGAACATGGTTTCATTTTGTTCAAAGTTGCAAATAACACACAAGAAACACACAGACATAATCCAGAATAAGATGTAATCTGATGTAAATTGAATAGGTTGGAAGTGTTGAAGAGTGATGAAGATATGACATCCAAGCAAAACAAGTTGCAAAACAAACAAAAACACGGTTTGATACTTGACCTGCCCATTTAAAAATCTAAATACCCAACAATATCTTGGCAGGAGCCGGCCCCATCCATAAAGTAAACCAAACGGTTGTCTTTACGTGTAACAGACGTTCAAGCCTTAGAGGACTGTATCGCACACATTGTGAAAACAGATTTGCGTCCTAAATCCTTATTTTTGCCAATGAACCGCCGAAGCCGGTGCGCGAAAACACAAACAACAGCGTACTCGGCACATCTGAAACCAAAACAGAGACGGCCTGTTTGGACGGAAACGCCAAAGTCACCGGTGAATGCATGGCGGCGTCATACTCACGGTCTGTCAGGCTAGCGATCCCAGCGAGAGTAGTGATGGGAACATGAGGCATATCCCCATTCATGCTGAAGATGGGGGCGGGGCGGCGTGTCGATGCACCGGTTGCTCAATGTCGTTGCCCTCCGACGGTTCCTCACATCTCCCGACCTCTGCGGAACAGGGAGCGCTTCGTTAGGGCGGCACGGACACGCCGGACCACAGGGCAGACGCCGGTGGGCTCACAGGTGCCAGCGGCGTGCTGGACCACAGGGCAGACGCCCAGTGAGCTCACAGGTGCCAGCGGCGTGCTGGACCACAGCCGGGGGGAAAGTCAGGGGCTTTTATATCCGACGCCATAGAGCGATGGACGAAAGAAACATCAGTCGAGTGACAGGGATGAACTAATGGGTTTACATTAATTAGGCACTATGATTCAGCCAAGTCTGAGGGGATTGACACGGATTAGAGAGTAGTGCAACAGCACAAGGCTAGAAAACTCTGCAGAAGGTTAGACTGGTTGTTACAAGATTATGACGCCTGTATAACACTATTGACAACTAACTTAGGAAGCACCCCAAGTTTTTACTTGCAGTTATTATATAATACATGCATATTCCAATATGACTGAATGCATACATCGCATGAGGAGTAAAATACTAGTTTCCGTGGGTGGTAGTCGAAGTAAACTACTATAATATGAATGGTACGCAAGTTCCAGGGAGTCATCAAAGAGGCAAACAAAAAACACCACTGATAACGCGATGGCATTGTGACCATACTGAAATTCGACTCCGCTCTGAGGTACGCAGACAATTTTTGACTACGTCATTACCGTTCACTAATATTTCCCTTGGCCACCGGCATGAAGACAACCGGAGGAGTGATTCCGCCACGACAGCAGGATAAATGCCTGGCAGATGAGACCTAGGCAACTCGTATCAATAGGACTAGATGACAGGGCACAGCTCGGTTATCAGTGGTTACACTGCTGGTACCTCCGGGGTCCTACCAACAGAATTTGTACCCACGCATGCTTAAATGAACATCCACCCCTTTCAGGCCTCAAATATTCCTGTTCGCCAAGGTGGTGCCGGTTGTGCAGGAGGGTGGCCAAGCAGGCAGCAAAGGATTATCTGGTTGAAGGGAGGAAGGCTATTCCGCGTTGCACAGCAGGGTCATCTTAAAAACACTTGCTTTGCTTCTTAACTGTTAGTTGCAGTTAGCCACTACAAAAATAGTTGTTGCAATTATTTTAAATGGACCTTAATCCCCTTTCAGGCAGTAACATTCCCACGCTTAAGGTGTTCATAAAAAAAGCTATAATAGCCACTATCGCAGTCCTACATTTTCCACTAATATTGCAGAAGTGCCTTTATCCAGGCTAAAACGTGTTGGTTAATTTAAATCTGACAATGTAAACATTACGGTCAAATGGGATAGCCATGCAATTTTTTCACAGGTGAAGCACTTAGATTGCTCATGAAAGCAAGAACAAATAACATACTAGCTGAATTCAATAGCATGTCACTCTAGTAATTTCATGAAGGGATATCAATTTAGGCACTGAATATGTGCATGAAGTGTTAGCTAGTAGAACGCAACAGGCTACATTGCCATTAGTAATCAAGTCCTTTGATCTGATGGCTCAACTGATCAGAAAGGATCTATACAAAATAAAACGAGCCCACATAGAAAACATTGTAATGTCATAATACACAGCACACTTACCAAATTATGGACTGTTGCTGAACAACTGTCTGGTGAACTATTCCTATATAAAGAATATACTTTAAAAAGTATGTCTTGCCTGGAAGGATTCTCAATTGAATATTGCTCATTTCCTCTTTGCATTTCCTTCTCAATACCCATTGCAGGTGGTTAGAGGGAGGACCCAAGATTTTTTTTTCTACCAATGGGACTTTGGAAGAAACAAGACATTTTAAAAACGTACAGATTTTTGCTCATGATTCCCCTGCATAAATGTAGCAAACATGTTGCCAATACTAGCATAAATTAACACATGCGTAATAACTTTATTTATTAAAAAATTAGATTGAATATAATGGTCATGTCTTTACATCTCTTTATCTGGATGATTCAGTGGTTATGGTTCGTACGTGTGCAGGGAAAAGAGTCAAGTTAACCCACATAATAACTCTGACACCTATTACCTGATTTTGTGAATGATGCATCAAGTATTTACAAAACCACATACATTGGCCCATGGGGTTTTATAGTAATTAAGTTAATGTTGTTACTCACATGCAATATTTCAATAGTCCAAACAAGGGAGACTCATTTGAAGGAGATGTTTACTGTTCACTTGTTAGATTATTAAGCTATTCCTTGCCAACAACATGATCACCTAAACTGAATGAGAAACATTTAACAGCAAACTAGATTACCATCGATTTTACTCTACTAGTGTGATGACACAGTACACATTCTTTCTGGCACCAAGGTTATTAGAAATATACAATATGTAGCTAATTGCTTAGCACAAAACCTAGGGTCCAATGTATGGTATCAAGGTACTTCTCACCAGCCACGACCTTCTTACCTTGCCCTGATGTAGTAATGTTGTAGGTCTTTTAGAATTGTTGCACATCTTTTTCCTTATTGTCTGGCCAAGCGACGTTATATGTATTGTTTTTCTCATCAAGTTAGAGTATTATCTACTGTAGATTGATAATGTACCGATACACATATGACCCCAATTTTGCATAATGCAAAGAGAATAGCAGTATGTATATTTACGTTACCACAAGACATGGGGTGGTCTCATCATAAGTTGTGTATCTGGTGATTCCATTTGATAGGTTGCAGCGTAGTCAGCTTGAGAACTTGGTGGATAATAAAACTGCAACGATAATTGTATGCGAGATCAATGGTGCTGAATGTTTTTCAACTGTATAGCTCTTTAAACAGTAAAAGGCAAGCTTGCACAGCTAGTTAGACAAACGTTTCAATCAGTTTAGTTGACATCACCAAAAGGCTACGTTAATACTAGCCACTACCCAGTGTGTAGCAGATAGCAGGCTAACTACAGCCTATTTCTCAGAACATGTATCCATGCCTATGTAAACAAGCAGTACACTGATTAAAAGTAATCTGGTTTCGTTTAAATACATAACATAGCTAACTAGCCAGCAATACCTAGTAGTCTAGCTCTAGGTAGCTAACAAAAGTTAGCTATAGCTAACTAGCTAACGTTAGCTACGGAGACTGCAAGCGAAACAATGTTTGCTTTGACTCGCCCACACAGAATAATTCCTTTGCCACATGACCCCCTTCTGTTTTGTTATGAGGTTTGTTCGTGCGGATAAGAAAATTCAATTTACAGATTCAATGGCCTACATCGGCCTGTTAGCTTCATAACTGAACCTCGGACTCGCCTGAGGAAAGTAACCCCGACCCGACGCCTATGTGCGGATACAAGGCAACAAGCAACAGAAAGGAAGAAATCACCTATCGGTGCATCCCACAGCGTCTAGCCTGTTTCACTGAATATAAACAACACCCGGGTTGCTGATCGGATTTGTTTTGTGATGGTGCTCCCAAATCCAGCTTTTACAACGATATTTACCTCTGGCTGTGTTGATAAAAAGAAATGGTTGCAAGGGGGTTGGATCCGTGTCTCTAGCTCCCTCTCCGTTCTATGGCTCTAACAGCTTCTCCGAGTAATAATATAACAACAATAATCCGGGTCGGGAGGGTTCGTTCTTCTTCTTTCTTACTGAAAACATCTATACTTGGAGGGGGCAAACATTCCCATAACCGGTCCTTGCACCGGTTTCTCCCCAACCCCAGCAGAAGATGAGTGTAAATTCCATCTGGTTTCAGAAAACAATCAAATGTGAAAAACAGAAAGGCTGCCTACTGACGCGGTGATAAAAGGGATCCACTCAGACTCCCCCTTCTCTCGCAGAACAAAATGCCGACCGGAAGAACTGCTGCAGGAATAACTCCCTCCACCGGCGCCAAACCAACTAGCAGCAGAAACCATAGCCAGCCACCCGGTTACTTCCGCCGCTTTCTGCATTGCCACTGTACACCCGACTACCAGCCAAGCAGCTACAGTAAAGGTTTTGGAGGGGTCGAGATCATTGACACGATTAACTAAGTTAAATAATAATGTAGAAAAATAGCATGTTAATACAAAATAAAACGCAGAACAATCTGTGTATGAATTATACGATTTACTTTAAAATAGCTTTTGGGATTTGGACTAATATAAACACTTCATTGTTTAAAAAAAATCAACAATGAAAGTCTGTTTCTCTTTTATTCTCTCTTATACACGCATTACTGAGCAGATACTTAATGTACGTTCTCTTGAAGATAGGGGTATGCTGACCGATATAGTTGCGGGGAATTCTGGACGCAATTTTGGTTTGTTCTGTTGCATGCACCAACATAAACACTTTCAGTTTTGATTGACAATATGTTCAGCTCAGATAAACTGCATTCTAAAGAACGAGCAAATAGCAAGACAAAGTAATCAGCATAAAACGGACCTAAACTGTTAAGTTAATAAGTAAACAGACACAGTGTATAAATGTGCCTAAACAGCTCTTGAGCTCCCTCCTCTGGAAGAAATCAAAAGTGCACGAGTTGATGTCGACGGGTCGGATTTCAGAAAAGTAGCAAAAAAGGTTAGAAAAACATTTCATGTGATTTCCCTCAGTAAATAAATGTTTTGTTCTTCTTGCTTGGCATCCCGTCAACAGCAATGGGGCTGTGTAGACGTAAAAAAATGCATTAAAAAATTGCCGCACTTTCGATAGCTAGCAACCTCTTTACAACCTTGTTGTGGCTTAATTGCTAGGTAGGTAGTTACGCTAGCTACCTCGCACCAAAAAAGATAACATACCTCAATTTATTCAGAATTTATCTGAAATATACAAACGCTAATGAATAATTCACCCATAGAATTGCTTTGGCAACCGGTGTCATGTTGGCCAATTAAAAACAAACTGTTGATGCTGTTGCTGCGTCAGCTGTTAAATAAATACATGAAAACAATTGTGTTTGCTGACTGGAGGGTATCCTGCCAAAGTAGGGTGATATATGTAACGTTTGAGACTAACGAAAGACGTTAGTAATGTTTCTGAATTGCTATCTGTAAGGTACGGACCTTTTTTCGTCAAATAATATATAAATATAATTATTCCTAGCTCTCGCCCATGCCCAATATTGTTTTTATCGCAATGTTTTATACTATGTCACAATAATACATTATTTTAGTGGAACACACTGCATGTAGGTAGCATTGGACAACAGGATCTACTGAATAACTCAATTGTTATTACATGATAGACATCTATGCTTTCCTTCACAAGACTGAACTACAAAAATGGAACCATACTAAAAATACTGTAGCCCAAGTTACAGTCAAGTTTTCTTTCAGGAAAAGAGACTACAGTAGAGTTTAGTACAGTGCAGCGGGGTGGAGTTGAAAAGAGTACATAACCGTTTAATGCAAGAGAGCAGGTGTTCACAATCTATTTTCAACAAGGCCTCCTTTATCACTTTTGAAGTTCCAAACATTGGCTGTGCATCCAGCTGGAAGCATTATTGGCAGGGATTGTATTGTCAAAAAGGTGTTCCTGTAATCATCAAGGTTTCTGCTCCCTCTATTAGCATGGACAAGTGCATAAAGCTAAGGTCATCTTGGGAAAGCCATCACACAATTTAACTGACGTGAGGAAAAGCAGTGTGGACAAATTCAGAATGGCTTTGCAGAGACACCTAGAAGGAAGGCTTGCTGCTATCTTCAATTGTCTCATATACATTTGCAACGGGACAGTGCATGTAATGGTGAAAATGAGAAGAAAAAGCAAAAAGAAAGATAGCCTGCACTGCACCTTTATTTCTGTTTCCCTACTCCTGCACTTATTGATAAAAGAACAACAATTAAAATACAGTGCACTATTACAAGTAGTTATCCGCTTGCACATAGTGCTGTGTACGTCTATCCACAGGATGGCAGCAAACGTCCACTAACAATTCAAACGTAACCTGTTGCCGCTGAGAGTGAAGTGTTAGCTATCTTTTTATTCATGGGGCTTAAAATGCTCATCCTGGGATTTTACCAAGATCTCCCATCCATAAAGTCTTCCTTTAACATACACCATTGTGGCTTTTTAGTCAGTGAAAGAAATCATTGCATTTACTACTTTACTGTAAACAATATATAACTATAAAATAAGATGTTGCATTCAGTTTTTACATGCGTTTTTGGGGATTTCTACATGCTAAATAGGGCATTTGCATTAATTGTTGCTTTTACGATAATGACATTAGCAGTACAGAAAAGTATAAAGTAAAGACCTAATCTTTAAGGTACAATCCGTGGATACTATCATTGTAAAACATTAACTATTAATCAAGAACAAAAGACACCAAAGCATAGTTGAAAAATATGTTGTAATTGGGCCTGTGGGAATCAAATCAGCGCTGTCAAGGATATTTCTGGGTATGTCTAATCATTTCTAATGAAGAGCTTGTGAGAAAGCTAGTATCCAGTTTAGAATTGGTTAGATGATCACTCTGCAATTTTAGTATTAGGAGATGTATACATTTGATAAAATCCTTCTAAATTGTTATCATTTTGTTATTATTTAGTGAAGTACACATATTGTGTTGATTGGTGGTATATATGTATATATTGAGATTGATTCCTTAGTTGCAAGTCACTGAATAAGAGTATTTGCCAAATTACTAAAATAAAAATAAAAATGGTCACACTAGACAACAGTTGTAAGGGCCGTTTAAAACAGTAAATGTTGAAGGCAAGTATTTAGAGCCATTCATTGTGTGCTGTATAAGGTCATACCTACAGTATAATAATCCATACATACATGCTGTGTTGTTTTAATACTGTGTGGTTGAAAAAACATCAAACCCAAACATTGATTTATTTTTACATTGTATTCAAAATTGTATTCACCAAAGACAAAACTACCAGTGTATTGATTTTTTTTAACCACAAATATAACCTTTAGAGACAATTAATCACAATATCAGAAAACATTTAAAAAAAGAACATCACAGTTTACATTTCATTTAGTTCACACATACTGTAATTATCACAGACTGTAATCAAATCAAGGAATTTGAGTGGAATTTCAGGAGTGAAAATACAGATATTTTCATATTGAGATTAAAGCAGACATCCAAGTAAACTATAACCCATCTTCTATAGTTAATGTAAACACATATCTGACTAGAATCTCTTTACTAAATCCTAAATAGATTTTTAGACTTTATTTATACAGAGCAATTGACTAATAATTATTTGCTATTTCACGGACATGCTCTGTATTACAACATTAAACAAATGTAAAATATACATGCTAGAAAACAAATTACAGTTAACAATAAAAAGTTAATTTATCTTAAACACCAGCTATGTTAACCGAATTATATACATTCCTAAATAGTGATTTTGAGATGTAAAGACTCATTTGTTTTAGGGCCCACTACAGTGGTAGTAAACATGTAGTGATAATATTGTGTTCTTAGATACATCTCATCAAAGCACTGCCTTACCTTGGTTCTTTACGTTTAAAATTTTAAAATAAAGAAGAAAATCATGGGGTTGTCATACGCCGCAGGAATATTAAAATAATGTAAAATGGGGGGAAGGAAACAAAATGGCATTTATTTGATGCTGTGTATGTTTTGTTTAAACTACTCGGTTTTCCCCTGAAGAAGTGGTAAATGTAAAATTTCATTGGGCATGTTGTAAAAATAAATGCAAAATCCCAACCTTAACACCCTTATCAACTTCCTCCAGACATCGCGCAACATACTGCACCTTTTCTAGGCAATGATTACCAAACACATAAATAAACAAAGGTAGCCTATCTACTGTATCTGACAGAGGCCGCAGATTTAACTATTTTATTTGGCCACTTCCAAGAGTGATGCGTTCAAAAATAAAATGAAGTTAGATAGTAAAAAAATATCAAATAAATGTTCATAGCACAGTGGCAACAATTACCAGGGCAAAATGAAAGAACGGAAAAGATTGCTTAAACAAAGACTTCTGAGTGTCTTGATCTACATCTTGGATTCAGTATCAGGACGTTTGGTGTTTTCGTAATCATTCTCCTGAGAAATAAGGTGATACGGCTTCTTCCTCTCCTCCAACACTGCGTTTCCCATTTCCACATCTTTTGCTCGCAGCTCATGTCGAGATAGGAACTCCACAATGCCTGCCCCGATGGAATCGCCCAAGACGTTGGTCGTGGTACGTAGCCGGTCACTGCAAGCCGGGAAAAGGGAAAGGTTAGCCAGGCGGATGTCCTGAACAGTGGCAGGAAGGGTCTAGGTGGAGAGGGGTGGTGAGACAGTAATTTAGAAAGTAACACACCTGCCTCCAATCAGAAAGAAATCTGAATGCTTTGACTTGTTTACTCATTGTTGTCTGTTCTGTTTAACCATGGTCAAGTCAAATGGAACAACAATGATTTTTGATTTTGTAAAAAGTTAAGTTTTCATTTTCAAATGAATTTAGATGAAAAATAGGTCATTTGCTAGCAACAAGGACAATTTCTATAAACTGTTGAAGAGTAGTCAAAGCACTCCCTTGAGGCTGTCCATTAGTCTAATCACTGAGAAACATCCATGTTTTTATTAAATGAAGGTTGCACTCTGTCTGCGTATTCCACCCATCCTAGTTTAGGGACAGTGGAATTTTTTCTCATTACCCAATTAGCTGTGTAATTTCTGTGAAGGGGATTTAATTGAAATGATTAATTTGGCCAACCTAATTATGTTTCTATGTTAAAACGCATTGCAAAAAAATATGCAATTCTCCCCCCAAAAAACTGGATCAAGACCACAGGGATTGTAGTTAAGTGTGTCACTAGAGTAGTAGTTGCTAAAAAGGAAGTTCAAAATGTAAAACGGTAGATTTATATATAACGGTAGAGTAAATTATTTGCATTACTGAAATATTGTTATTTTATTCACCAATCTCCTTTTGAAAAAATGCTAAACATTACTCACAGAAACCAATCAACTGCAATGATAAGAGTAATGTCATCAGTGGGAAGTCCGACAGAAGTCAGCACAATCACCATGGTGACCAGTCCAGCTTGAGGGATCCCGGCAGCTCCAATGCTCGCCGCGGTGGCTGTGATGCTGTTGGATGTGAATAAATACGTCTCACAAAGGTATCCCCACAAACAATGGAGCTTAATTGCAAGTGTAACATTCGAACTCTATAAAAACAAACCTTATAAACCTCAGACACTGACCTGATTGTTATGATCTGACCTAAGTTCATCTCCATGTTGTTGACTTGGGCTATAAAGATGGCCGCCAGGGCCTCGTACAGTGCCGTTCCGTCCATGTTGATGGTGGCGCCCACCGGTAACACAAAGCGTGTTATGCGTTTGTCTACCTTGTTGTTCTCCTCCAGACACTTGAAGGTGATTGGCAGGGTGGCCGAACTGAGGTGAAGAAACCAATAGTGTTCAAGTATGACTTGTTGGGTTTGTTCTTTTGTTTAAAATAAGTGTTCTGGTGGCCTAAGACACAGCCTCTGTCATACGTGTACTACTGCATGGTAGGTCTGAGGCCAGCCCACTGCTCTTTCAGCAGAATACATCTTCTCTAACTTTCAAGGTAGTCTCAATAAAGCCAGTTTGCCTATACTCGATAGTGTCTACTAACACATGGGTGTTTCATTATCGCATAATCTGAGCTGGAAACACTCAAAAAAGATTGGAGTCGAGCCCCAAAGCAGGGTCAAGAGTGTTTCGCTAAGGCTTAAATTGAGCAGGGAACACTCGTGTAGGATTTGAGTCGGGGGCCGTAGGCCGTTATCGCATTATCTGAGTTCCAGTGTGAGAAAGGGCCAGGGAGGAGAGCAGCCGTGCTTGAGATCCTTACCTGGAGGAGGTTCCCAGGGCTGTGATGAGGGCCTCCACCAGCCCCATGATGAAGATGAAGGGGTTCAGCCGCGTGATGGCGAAGTACAGGCCGGGGAGGATGATGAAAGCATGGATGGACAGGCCTATGATTACCGTGATAGTGTACATGGCCAGCTGACCTCCCATTTCAGTGATGTCATCCATCTCCACAATCTTCCCTGATATGAGGAAGAGAATACCGATAGGAGCATACCTGAAGGACGGAGTGAAGAGATGGGTTTTGTTTAGAAAGTTCATGTATTCGTGGACAAAACTTCGAAAGCTGAGGTGGTTCTGTGTTGGCCAAAATATCTTGCCTGTATTAAATTCAGAGTTCATCACAAAATACAGAATTCATAACAAAATACCACAGACAAGAGGCGAAAGAAAGCTTTTTGATGTCATTAAGAGTGTTGGATCAACATAGTAACACAAACTACCCACCACATGATAATTGCCACCAGCTTCATGATGGCCTCATTGAGGCTGTCAAAGAACTCCTTGAGGGGCTGGCCCTGCTCCTTCATGTTACCGATGATGAGGCCGAAGCACATGGAGAACACCACCAGCCCCAGGGCATTGACACCGTTCACCTGCCCCGGGATCGGGATCACCTCCTCCCGCGTGATCTGCTCCGTCAGGTTGGTCAAGTTGAAGAGGGAGTCGTTGACTGTCACAGTCACATGGACAATTCTCTTCCCATATTTGGTTTTGAACTGAAGGGCAAGAGACAGTTATGAAAGCCAGAGGTTAAACATGTTGGGACGATAGCTTTAAGTGAAACTCATGTTCCTGACATGTTGTTGTTAGTAAGCATTTAAGACTTAGTCATTTAGACATCTAATCAGTAGAGCTCCTAAAAGCTAAGCTTGACAAACTTTAGAGCTGAACGGTGTAGAGCTGCTCTACTCATCTCAGTCTTATTACTTAAATAATGTTTGTCTGTACACTGCTGCAGTTTTCTGTTTGGTCCAGTTGGTTCTATGGCGCCTGGAGAAGGCCCAGACCACAACATCGTTAGCCCCCCGGGGACATGCTCCACCATGCTCCTCCATTTTCTTTTCCCAGCAGAGATTTTCTATTTACTGCTTAGTTCCGAACTTTCTGTCCCATCCCGCCCCCACGATGCTACTATGGCAACTCTGCAAAGTCTCCTTTACTGAAGATCAAACTGCACTGTGTACTTAAATCATGATGCAACTCAACAAAGTTATATTAGTCCTTTCTTCGTTATCCATGGTGATCGTTTTCTGTTAACACATTGTAGCTTTTGTCATTTGGTCCTAGTGATCCAAATATTTGTTCTGGTGTATCCAAGTCCAACTCAGTCTCTCCATGTCTCTTAGTGCGCTTGTGTACCAGAAAAGATGTGTTGGCAATAGCAATAATGCTATAACATTTATTACATTTCTAAGTACTAAGTGTTGAAAATATGTTGACATTATTAATTATTATTGTAAATAATTGTTACAGTAATATTTTTATGTTTTGGTAATGGTAATTTTCCTACCTTTGTAAAGTTCCTTGAAACAATTTTAAATAGAAACGTTTTTATAAAATAACTAAATTAATATAGCAAGAATACAAAATAATATATAATTTACATTTCGTAAATAAAGAAGTGTGTTTAATCGCTGTTCTGGCCCATAGTGAACTAAAACATAATTTAGAGATTTAGATTACAAATATAAATAATATGATGCTAGAAATAAACCCTTTCAAAACTTGTTGGACAATACATGTAAAACATTTGCTGCCTTTTAGGGTGTCTGATGGAGCTGACAATAATCCAGTTAGCTGCCTTTGAAGACAAAGAACAACAACAGAAATCATGTTATGATAGTTGAAAAATGTATGTATTTGTTAAAATAGAATAATATTCAGAAATCCCTGAATAAAACAGTAATACTTCACCTGCTGTGTACAGGCCTGGACCAGGTTTGGTGGGAACATGTTTCTGAAATAAAAGAACACAGACACATAACCAGGAAGGGATACATTATCAGTAAACAATGTATCTTCTCCCTACTAGACCCTTGACTCCCTTCCTGGTTATACATTATCAGTAAACAGTGCATCTTCTCCCTACTAGACCCTTGACTCCCTTCCTGGGTATACATTATCAGTAAACAGTGCCCCTTTCCCCCTACTAGACCCATGACTCCCTTCCTGGGTATACATTATCAGTAAACAGTGCATCTTCTCCCTACTAGACCCATGACTCCCTTCCTGGGTATACATTATCAGTAAACAGTGCATCTTCTCCCTACTAGACTCTTGACTCCCTTCCTGGGTATACATTATCAGTAAACAGTGCATCTTCTCCCTACTAGACCCATGACTCCCTTCCTGGGTATACATTATCAGTAAACAGTGCATCTTCTCCCTACTAGACCCATGACTCCCTTCCAGCATTAGCACTGTTTACTGATAATGTATCCCTTCCTGGGTATACATTATTAGTAAACAGTGCATCTTGACTTCCTTTCTGCATTAACACCTGAGCTAGATACCTGATGAGATCCAGGAAGGCGTCGGCCGGGCTGATGTCCTCTATCTTGGACTGCTTCATGAACTCATCCCTCGACCCTTTTCCAGGGTGGATGATGAGCACCATGATGATGCCGATGATGACGGCGATTATGGTGGTGGTCATGTAATAAACCAATGCTCGCATGCCCATCTTCCCCGAGGCCTTACTGTCCAGAGCCGCCATGCCTGATTGGGAGAGGCGGAGGCTGTTTAGAAGGACGTTGTTATTGGGCAACATTTCCGGAAAAAACCTTTAACGGCGGTGTCATTCAAAAATCACTTAGAATAGGGATTTCCTGTTATCTTATTAGTCGATCTGGCAAGAAGGGTCGGAGTCTGAGGGACAATAGCGAGGCCTTGCTCTGGCCACGGAGAACCCAAAGCCTTGAGGCAGAACCAGGAGTGAGAACTATGAGCAGTGTATAAGCCGTTACACAGACAAGTGTTGGCTGTTATTAGAACAGCAGGGATCTCACACTTGCCATCATCAGACAATGGGTTGAACTGAGGCTGTTTGGGGCTCTGAGGTGTAACAGCAGGAGACCGGCAGACCACTGTGTGAACTGGTCTAATGCTTAAACCTTCCAGAAATGACAGAGACTAATTTAGTGTTTATCATGACCTGTTGGTGGACGGCAGCCTAATACTAAGAGGTGTGTAAAGAATGGAGATCAACTGGCGTTCTGGAATTGGCTAAAGAAGTTAAAGTGCAACTGCAAACCAGGCCACGAGGCACACAGCAGAGGAAAATATAAATTTTCCGATCAGATGTTTTAGGCAATGTTTTCTTCAGTCTGCTGTAATTTGTTTCTAATCCTACGAAGAGGCTAAAATAAAAAAGTAGATAAGATATTATATCGATACCTCAACCTGACTTCAATTACGTTTTCGATATGATTTTCCACATAGGGTCGTTCTGTTGTGTTGATTGGGTAAGAGTTTTGCCTGTGTAAACGAGACATATGAGCTCATTTAATCCCAGAACTGTGCCCTCACCCGCCCCCTTCCTTCCACCTCTCCCTGCTCACTCCCATCAGGCCTCCCACAACCTTTGTTGCACCCTAATGCATCTGCTCCTCCTTTAATCAGTCTCTTTTCCCTCCATCTTCTTCGTTAATCCTGGGAACCCTGTCCACTTGCCATGCGCCAATGACAGCATTGCGTCTCTGCATCGCCATGGAAACTAAAAACGTCTGTGTGACCATTTTAATGGGACAGAAGAAATGATTCTTCCTACAACACTGTACACCACACACTCTTCCTTCTATACCGCATTTCTATCCATGCTGAGGGCGTTTAAAGAGGTTAAAAACAAAAGAAACAGCTAAATGCAATATATTCACAGCCTTGTTTTGAACATTCGCATATTACACTAAAAGTGTTGTTTGGTAGTCCCAGCAAGATAACTTTTTAAGAAGATTTTGTTGTTTCCAGAAGGAACACTTTTCTCGTTTTTTCTGTTGAACCTTATTCTTAGAAGGTCCTACGTGTATCTAAAAGGGTTCTTCACGGGGATACAAAAAACTTTACATTTGGAAGCTTTTTTCCTCAAAGTTTAGAGTTTATAGAGAGTTTAAATGGGAATAGAATAAGACGCTGGGAAGGGAATAAGACGCAGATCGGCTCAACGTAGAGCCTGCTGCTTCAGGTCTAGTATCGAGGTCAGAGTGAATCCCTCAGGGTGACTTAATGTGCATCACACCAGGCAGGGGCCATATTGATGCTAACCTGACCTTCTAGGGCACTCCAGGAGGTGTGTCCTTGTGAAGAGAGACTATTTTCTGGGGTGAATTGGGTGCTTTTATCCATGCAAAGTACAGACGCTACCCCCCCCCACCCCTCCTTCTCTGCGCCACATTTTAATAGCGAAGGAGCACAATGAACGAGCTGTCACCCTGCCACCAACTTGAGGCCAAAGGGAATCCTGACAAAAAGGATGGCAATTAATTTCACACGTATCAGGCAAAAGTTGAAGCACCCGTAAAGTCGTGTCTTGTTCGCTGCCGTACGCATCCGTTAAAGAAAGAACGTGACTAAATTCGCACCTCACGGTCCAAATGTCTAACTCTGCCTTGGTCGGGGGGGGGGGGCTGTGATGGTTTGATGTACCTGTAATGAGGCTGGACACCAGCAGGGGGAGCACCAGCATTTGGAGCATCCTCATCAGCAACTCCCCGGGGAAGGAGAAGTACTTGACCTCCCGGTAGGTCATCTTATAGGGACGCAGGGAAAAGCCCAGGATTATGCCTGGAATGAGGAGCGATTAATGCACTTGAAACATGAACATAGATCTCTGTGTGGAGCAGAGGACTGTGTCTCAGTCACGTCCCGAATTAGGTTTGTAGGTGAGTCCTCCCTGAAGGGATGATTTCAATAAAAGCATGGATTTCAGAGTGTGTCGATGGGTGTGTGTGGGGTTGTTTCGTTGTGTGGGTGTGTTTGTGTGTACTGTGACTCTGTCTGTGTCCCTGGACTTCAGTGTTGCATTCAGTGGACGGTGAGTGTCCACTCACCTATAACGACAGCCGCTACAGTAAAAAGAACAAAGGCATTCTTCTTGAAGAAGGCCTGGACGTCTTCCTTAGAGATGTCCTCTACTTTCCTCTTGGCCTTCATGGTCCTTATGTGGATGCTCTCCCGGATTCGCTGCATCCTAGCGTGAGGACCCAGAGCCAGAAGGGGTTCCCCATTACGTTTGGTCATTATTGAAGAGGGACTTGGGGGGTCACACACCTGTTACAAACCCAAAGATTCTGAACTAGCCCTTTTCTGATAGCTATCGGAGAAGAACCATAACCCATGGTCTGGACCAGCTCTTACTCTGTTGATAGTTACTAAAGGACCCACACCAATGGTCTGGACCAGTTCTTATTCTGTTGGTAGTTATCAAATAAGGACCCACACCAATGGTCTGGACCAGTTCTTA
>JACXGK010004969.1:0-35354 GCA_016801125.1 Novumbra hubbsi | reverse complement strand
GGCGGCGTCTCAGCTGGGCACGTCAGGGGCGGCGTCTCAGCTGGGCACGTCAGGGGCGGCGTCTCAGCTGGGCACGTCAGGGGCGGCGTCTCAGCTGGGCACGTCAGGGGCGGCGTCTCAGCTGGGCACGTCAGGGGCGGCGTCTCAGCTGGGCACGTCAGGGGCGGCGTCTCAGCTGGGCACGGCAGACTGGCCCTGGGGGCAGGACACGGGAAACTGGCCCTGGGTGCAGGATACGGGAAACTGGTCCTGGGGGCAGGACACGGGAAACTGGCCCTGGGGGCAGGACACGGGAAACTGGCCCTGGGAACTGGCAACGGAGGACTGGCTCTGGGAGCAGGCAACCACCGCTGGCACTGGGAGTTGCCACTGGGAGTTGCCACTGCTCTGCTGACTCAATAACTACAGAGTTCCAAACCTCCTCTGGCAATAATTTCAGCACTACAAATGTGCACAGGGAGCTTCATGGCATGAGTTTTCATAGTTGCGCAGCTGTATGCAAGCCTTACATCAACAAGCACAGTGCCAAGTGCCGGATAGACTGGTGTACAAGACCGCGCTACTGGACTCTGGAGCAGTGAAATCTAGAACGGAGATTGTGAACCAGGCCCTCTCCACTACATCAGTGTCTGACCTAAAAATAATTATAAATATTCCAAAACACAGACTCCACAATCTTGTAGAAAGCAGTCCCAGAAGAGTGGAAGCTGTTATAGCAGCAAAGGGGGGACCAACTCGAAATTAATGCCTATGGATTTAGAATGGGATGTCATACAAGCTCCTGTGGGTGTAATGTGTAGGTGTCCCAAAACATTTGTCCTTATAGTGTATCACTTGACTGAGTGTTAATACTTGGAAATCAACTTTAAAAAGGCCAAGTATGAAAACAAAAGGCTCCAACAATAGTTATAATGAGGCAATAACAACATCAAATATGTCCAAAGTAAACTCACCTTTGAAGAGGAAAAGTTTCTAATGCAGTTGATGTTATTGAAATGCCACACAGATCTGATGGATCGTTGCGTAAGGTTCATACCTGCAAAACAATTCAGTATAGTTCATATGTAGTGTTTCATGATGGAACAAAGACTGCTTTAACCCAAAACCAATGTTACAGCAAAGTTCACTTAGAAATAAAATGTTTTATCTACAATCTTCCATTTCTGCCTGTAGAAAGGGAGATACATTGTTTGATTGCATAAAGTACAGAGCCTTTTAAGAATCTTGGTACAGAACAAAAGTAAGGACAATCCATCCCTCTTTTTTTAACATATAATCATCATAGCATTACACAAAGAACACAGTATCAACCAGACCAGTAGTGACAAGGACACTAGCAAAACTTAAGACAAATCAGTCTGGAAGGATAAGGAGAGAGCTATTGTCTGTGGCCACCACCTGCAATAGAAACACCACAACACCATCATCAATATATAATTGTTTTAGTTTCTATTGCAGGAGCTATTAAAATGACAGTTACTTAACATTTTTGAACTTCAGATTTTGAAAAGGTAAAGAGTGTGCATTGTTCCCCAAGCTCCCCTGATCAACAACATATACTTGTTTTAGTTGTTGTGTTTCTATTATTCAATAGCTCCTGCAATTGAAACAAACACATTCTGTCAAACAAAGTTCAGTCAAATTTTGGAACTACAGATTTTGAAAAAGTAAAGGGTGTGCAATGTCCCCCACCCTCTTCCGATTGATAATAAAAAAATAAAAAATAAACAATTGTATGGAACATTGATATTTCACTAGCTCCTATAATGGATATGCCATGAATATGAAATATATATATTTTATATTCATGGCATATCCATTATAGGGGCTAGTGAAAAATCAATGTTCCCAAAAACATTTTGGAAAAGTATTTTGAAAAAATTAAGGGTGCATTATTCTCCACCCTCTCACGACACAGAATATATACTTTTCCTTGTTATTATTGTATACGTTTATCTATTGAAGCTTGAAGTTATTTAGAAGCCTGCATCTGTATACAATTTGAACGCACCCACCATCAGCACCAGCCTTTAGATCGTTAGCATCTAGGTTTCAGCTCTGATACACAGTGGTTAGTTCTCCGCGGCTCGGAAATGTTATGCTCGATTAAAATATGGGTAAATAAGGACTGTGGAACATCTTATTCACTTTTATAATCACACAGACTAATATTCGATTGATTTAATACTTTGTGGAAGAGCTATTGAGATTTATGATTCGAATGTCCAATGTCCAATCTAAAATGAACTTCACCGCAGTAAATTTAGGAGCAGTACTGAGGAGAATGCAGGATTTACAACACACACACAATCACAAAATTAAAATCATTCTCTGATCTCAGTTAAACAAAACATTATTTATGTCTGTTCTTAAATACAACCGTACAATGATTACATTTTACGCGTTTTATTATCGACAAAAATCGCTATTTATTTGTGCAGAATATACTTGTATGTGCAGCTTTCTGTTAGGCTTATATTACAGTGTATCAGTCTATACACACTTCGGTTTTCCGAACGTATGCACCATCATCGGCGACATCTCTCTTGTCTTATTTAACTATATATAACTATTTGAAAGTGTATTAGTTAGAGATTTAGCCATAGCTGTCCTGACAAAAAGAAAATGTTACCAATGTAGCCAACACTATGTTTTGGAATCTACATTGTTTTATATCATTGTATGTTTGGTGAATAACAGACATTACAACATGTATTTGTTATTGTATATCCACTGGTGGACAGCAAAATATTGTAATTTGTCATTTTCTTTCCTTTCATCCCCCCCACCCCTTTGACAAACTTTTACATTATTTTGGTAGCTCATGTGTCAGGGTTCGACCCTGACCCAACCCGGTTCTGGTCCTACCACCCCCTCTAGTGGCCAGTGGCTGCATCCCTTCCTACTGTCTCAAGCACCACTGTCACCAAGCACACGCCCAACTACGCACACCTGCCATTTCAAACAAAGTCCCACATGAGGCTACACTCTACGTCGCCCACTGCGGTTTTTGGCTCCTGTGTTTTTTCCACAGTCCTTTTTGGCTTTCCAGCCTTTTTTCATAGATTTAACTGCTCACTTTACCTGAGCATTTTGCCTCGCTCGTTTTATCCGAGCCCCCTTCCAATCAACTCTGCTCGTTCCATCCGAGCCCGCCTACCCCTACTCTCCACTTCTAAACACCTCCTTCACGTTGTGTGTTAGGATCCCCAACCATCCCACCGTTCCACTCGGCCCCTTACATCATGTTGACGACAAAAGTTGTTTTACTCTATTCACAAAACTGGGCATATTGTATAGGGGGGAAAGTTTTCGGCACTTCATTTTCCTGCCTGCCGAAAATTGTCCCCCCTTTCCATCCTGGGACAGGAAGGTCTGACAAACTTCTAAATAATTTTGGTAACTCATGGTGACCAGTAGCGTATGCAACAAAAGTTGTTTTACTCTAGTGTCAAAAATTGGCATATTGTATAGGGGGGACAGTTTTCGGCAAGCTCGTTTTCCTGCTAGTTTGCCTTTTTTCAGTACTCCCTATCTTTACTGTTCATTTATCTTCCACCGCTTCATGTTTAACTGGGCTTTTCAATCCCTTTAAATTTGGACTCGTTGGAAAATGTTCTTTGGCATCAACTCTGTATTTGTACTTTTTAAGGATGCTTGTACAGTGCAAACAATAAAACAATGAACACTAATATTAATAATTAAGGTCGAGATTTATGCAATAATGCACATTTAAATGTGTATAATATTAACGTTATCCACATATATGATCATTGTAAAGAAAACAAATAAAATAAATATATAGATGTACATATATACATATATACTCCCATCAAGACAGCTTCTAGCTAAATTAAGTGTGACAGGCATCACAGAGAAAGTTCTCTAATGTTTGGGGTTTTACACAGGAACGGTGGACCCATCGTGGGAAATGGTCACAGCCAATTTTAAATGTATAATGAATGGTGTTAACGCGTTTAAAAAACAAAGAATCTTCAATTACTTCATTTTCAGTACAATCTGATAATAATGCCTAAAATATTATACTTTACTGCTTGCACAAATTCCTATTCCAACTGTGAAATGTGTCTTGTTAGGTTACTTTAATTGTAAATTATGCACTGAAACTTTCACCAGCGATTACCCAGTGAGTGTCCTTCTCATTATTGTCCAACTCCCCACAGACGTGACACAGTTCGTTCAGGTCATCTAGTGAAATTGAATGCCAAGTTAATAGTCAATACATCTTTACAAGCAATTTCTGAGCAACCAAATAGAATAGTATGTTTTTTGTAATCAAAGTCAACCTTAAAAATAAGAATTGTAATGTTTTTTCAGATTCAGAAGTTCAAATGCAGAAATTGCTTAACAATCACATTGAACATACCAATGTTGTGGAGAAGCGTGACTGCCACCTCTTCTCATGATGCCAACAGCATCAGGTGCATTTGACAAGTCAAATGAGTGTTTCATCAAATCATATTCAGCAAACTGTGGATTTTTTTTTTATTGCAATTAATATTTTGCTAAATACTAAATGCACACTTAAGATTCTAACACAAAAAAGCTATAATATAATTAACACTTCTGTTGTAATTGTATATAGAATTATATATTTCAACTTGTAGTCAGTATACATTAGGTAGATAAATGTTTTTTGCTTTACTTTACTACTTACTTTCAATGCAAAGGCTCTACAAGAATTACCATCTGGTTGGCATGGGTGAGGAAGGGTGCGGCACGCCCATCTTGAAACATTGCACCCCTTTTCTCTCAGGAATGATCTGAACATACAATAAATTACAGTAAAGCATTTTTAAAAACAAATGTGATTACAATATAATTATTAATAACAGTAAAGTATTGCAAATAGATTACTGATTCTATTGTCAAAGAGTATTTAAGGCTCTTACTACCGTGTCACAGCCTGGCATCTTTTATTGTTTTTGTCACTTTCCCCCAATGGGTCGAGGAACAGAGCAATCTTCTTTGATTGCTGCATAACATTTTAAGTTTAGACAGAAAAATAGAGACACACCCATATTGCTAACACATACATACACACATATAGTACACACATTTATTACAAACATTAGTGTGGGTACACTACAAACAGTATGTACAGTGGGGAGAACAAGTATTTGAATGTCTATATGCAATAAAATGCAAACGAATTACTAAAAAATCATACAATGTGATTTTCTGGATTTTTGTTTTAGATTCCGTCTCTTACAGTTGAAGTGTACCTATGATAAAAACTACAGACCTCTACATGATTTGTAAGTAGGAAAATCTGCAAAATCAGCAGTTTATCAAATACTTGTTCTCCCCACTGTACATACTGTTTGTAGTGTACTATATATGTATTTAAATGTACATTGAATTCTTAGTGGTTAATCGTGGTGCTATAACTTAAACTGCCTTTGCGGTTCTTACCGTCATAGTCCAGTGATTATGTTCGTTGAATCCATCTAAAAATTAAATGGGCAATGTTTCAAATGCTAGAGTTTAAATGTGAGTAACATATTTTCTTTCTTTCTTATTTTCTTGCTCCCCCAAATGTCAGTCGTCTCAAAGATATCAATGTAGAATGCTTGCTCTGTGGAGCTTCTGTTAAAAGTTTGCAACAAATGAGGCATGTAGGCATTTATGTTCTGAAAGAAAAAATAAAGACAACGTGAAATGGATGTGACTCTGTAACATTGAAGAACAAAATGTTAGGATTTGATTCCAAATACAAACATTAATCACACATATACAGAGTTATGTAAATTGTCCAAGCCATCTTACCTCACTTTCCAGCTCCATATTTGGACCAGTTCTGTAGATATCCACATAAAAGATTTTATATCGCCCGATTTTTGATGAGAGGACATATAAATGTTTTCCTCCCCAAGCTTTTGCAATACCTGTAGAACAAACACCATAACTATAGTATTATACAATATTTTAATATTTTGTCCAGAATATTATAAATGGATCAATGACAAGATTACATACATCTGTGTAGATCCTGAATTCCTCCTGCAGTTGCGGAGGTCGCTTGTGTGGTGGCTGCGGATGCCAATTTTTGACAATAGAGTAAAACAACTTTTGTTGCATACGCTACTGGTCACCATGAGGTACCAAAATGATCTAGAAGTTTGTCAGACCTTCCTGTCCCAAGATGGAGGGGGGGGGGCAATTTTCGGCAGGCATGGAAACGAGCTTGCCGAAAACTGTCCCCCCTATACAATATGCCCATTTTTGACACTAGAGTAAAACAACTTTTGTTGCATACACTACTGGTCACCATGAGCTACCAAAATGATCTAGAAGTCTTCCAGACCTTCCTGCCTTAAGATTGTGGGGGGGACAATTTTCGGCAAGCAGGAAAATTAGCTTGCCGAAAACTGTCCCCCCATATACAATGTGCCCATTTTTGTCACTAGAGTAAAATACCTTTTTGTCGTCAACATGAGCTATAATGTAAAAGTTTGTCAGAGGGGAGGGGGGGTCGACAGGCAAGAAAATGACACATTACAATATCCTGCTGTCCACTAGCGGATATAGAATTACAAATAAATGTTCTGATCTTTGTTATGCAACAAACATTACAATGATACAACACAATCTATATTCCAAAACATAATTTTGGCTAGAATTTGCTCTTTTTCTTAGAACAGCTACGGCTAGATGTTTAACTAATACACTTCGAAATATATAATACGAGAAATGCACAATTGCGGAAAACCTTTGTGAATAGATTAAATAATAAAATAATAATAAAAGCCAGACAAAAAGCTGCGTGTTTTCTGGGCGAACAAACAGCGATTTTTTTCGATAATACTGTTGTATTTAAGAACTGACATAATTCATGTTTTGTTCAACTGAGATCAGGTGGAAAATGAACTGTGAGTGTAACACTTTGACAAAACAGAAATTACCCGGTCTTTACAGTGAAAGTGGCATGGTCAAATGTGGCCTACCGTAAATTATTTATATTAATTTCTAATTAATTATATATAAACACAATTTGTACTAGTGATTACAAACAGTGTATAATGTAGTAAGAAAATAAACGGGCACTTACCTGAACATACAAGGGCTGCACGTTTGGGAGAGCTAGTTTTGCTTCGCTAGATTCAACACAACAAACATTCCTCCCCAATTGTGACCAATAGGATAGTGGATGACGGTGCCTTGCGTATTACGTCACACTGACCGCAGTTTGTGTGATCGGTGTTCGGTGTCAATGTGCTTTTTCCGCAAGGATTGTTTTCTACAGAAAGAATCAAGATTGAGTTTTGGAAATTATACTTTCCATATTTGACCATCTTACGGATCAAAGTCAGTTTAACGTACATCAAGTATAGTCTGGAAAAGATAGAAATCGATTTAAATTGCTTTATAGCCTTAATAACAGCTTAAAATGCGTCGTGTTAGTGAACGGTATGAGAAGCCAGTGTGACACCATGCGTTAGTCTGTAGGCCGGGAACTTATTTGCTTAAGGAAATATTTTATGAAATCAGGATCACTGCATGGCTCCATAACACAACGCAACATACTAACGATGACAGTCACAAAACCAGGCAGTGTCCTTGAATTCTATAATATATTTGCTATAGATCTTTTTTATTAGTTCACTACTTTTATTCTATGTGTAAAAAAAACACTGAAAAAATATATGGTTAGCTTACATACAGGCTGTAGTATGTCCATGGGTGTCCCACCCTCACCCTAATTCTGTTCACCTGTCTTATCTTGTCTCTGCCTGTTCCACATGCTTGTCTCCCCCTGTTTCCATTATGCCTTGTGTATTCAAACTGTGTCTTTCCTGTTGCCAGTTCTTGTGTGATTCCTAAGTCGTTCCTGCGATTCTTGGTTTTCTCAGTACTTCCAGTGCCAGTTCTAGAGATCCAGTGTACCGAACTACTGCCTCTTTCTTAGTCCTTGCCTGCCCGCTACCTGATATTTAACCCGATTTAAATAAACTCCTGATTCTGCGTTTAGGTCTACTTTGAGTTGTGATAGAATTGATGACTGCCTGGGTTTGGTGAAGTTCTTTTTCTACGGTAAGCTAACTTAGGCAGGGCATGTGCAAAGGTTATTGTGGTGTCTTTGCCATCACCATACGTTGGGGCTATGTGTGCATTCTTCCTCTTGGAAAATGTGCATCTTAAGAAACATTTTGGTTATTGCCCTGTGCTTAGTGGTATTTTTGGTACAGCTTTTACCAAGATTTGTGTAGTCTCCAACCAGTCTCCATTCAGCTGTTGGAGAAAATTATAATACAGCATTGAAGAGCTCTAATTAGCTTATTAACAAAAACACCTGCAAAGATTTCCTTAGTATGTTAATTTATGCACTCAATACTTGGTCGGGGGTCTTTTTGATTGCGGCCTTCAGTTCGTTTGTGCTGTTTGGTCTGGTGTATTTAATTTTACTCTTGACTATGGGTGAGTTGGCTGGCCAATCAAGTACAGTAGTACCATGTGCAGCAAACCAGATACAAGTCATTTTGGCACTGTGAGCAGGTGCCAAGTCCTGCTGGAAAAGGAAATTAGCGTCTCCATAAAGCTTGTGAGCAGATTTTAGCAAGAAGTGCTCTAAACTTGATAAAACACAGTGGACCAACACCAGCAGATGACACAGCAATATGTTTTTTTCTGGACAACTTTCAGCAGTATTCCCATGATTGAGGTTGTTTGCACTGAAACACACTGAGATATGGAGATACTGAGATATTGAAGGCTCAGAGTTCTTCTCAGGTCGACATTTCTGTATTGTAATTGTTTTATTCTAATATTTTGAGATACTGGATTTATGATTTCCATGAGCTGTGAGATGTAATCATCATGCTTGAAACAAGAAAGGCTTGAATTGTTTCACTTCATTTGTCATGAATCTAGAATATATGAAGGTGTCACTTTTTGATGTAATTTAAAGGAAAAAAATAAACTAGAAAAGATTGAAAACGCCTGGTCTTGGGCCAACATTTGAAGTATTATGCATGACTTTCACAAATTCATACTATTCAAAGTAAGAATATTCACAGAAAAAACACACTGATCGATTTCTGGGTGAAAAAGAGAAGTCTTTCATTATTTGGACAGTGAATCAATTGTTATTGTTTTGGCTCTTAATGCCTGCACATGAGGGAATTTACATCCACAAACCATGAGCATAGTAGTGATTACATCCCTTTTAATAAGTAGTCCAATTGTTGTGTATGTAATTAGACAAATTCAAAAATCTTAAATGTTCTAGTTTGTACTTGGTTGCAAATCATATGCATTAAATTACTGTCTACAGTTTCCAACCCACTGATATCATCTTCAGTTCCTGTTTGTTTGGGGCATTTATGCCTTTTGTCTTGTTTTTTCGCAAGTTAAACTCTTGCTAAATTTCAGGTTGGGAAATTGACTTGGCCAGTGGCTACAATCTTACTTCTGACAACTTAAGTCGAAACCTCTTGAAACGGTGGCTGTATGTTGGGCTATAGTTGTCATTTACTTTGGAAGAATGTGTCACCACACATTTTTTAAGTGCTCTCATCTCCCATGCCTCTCCTATGGTCATATTACTTGGTGATTCACCACCAGTGTAACAAACATGCAAGGGAAGCCAACTTGAATATCTGGGTTGGGTTGAGTAACCTGGCCTTTGTAGCCTGGAATTATCCTCATTGTAAGTAAACTAAAGACAAACCATCTATATGGCTCAGTGACACTAATATCTCAAAACAAAGAGGAACAAGTGACCTTAATCCAATCGTCCATGAAGACAACCTAACCATGAGATGGAGGAACGGTGAAAATTACGTAAAAAGAAAAAGTATTAATTGAAATAAAATGAAATAATTAATAATACAGCACAGTGACTTTTAACATGAACACTGTCATAAATACCCCTTTTGCCACAAGTCTAATTATGAAATATCTTTCGACTAGATCTGCCCTGATTAACTGTAAGCATCTAGGAGTAACAACAGCCCTGCCATGAAGTGATGCACCACGCAAACTCGCAGAGCAGGACCGCTGAGTGCTGAAGCGCGTATTGTGTAAAAAACACCAATCCTCTGATTGTCACAAGGTTCCATGACTTGGTCCACAAAGGACATTTTCATAACCTTTTGGGTGTTTTATTGACACCTGTGGCAAACATTACTGGGTGACACTACAACTAATGTACAAAATTGAGTTCAGGCCCATACATCAGATAGACATACCTCCTCTCCCAGACCCCACACATGCATGTGTGTTTGTGCACACACATACTCCTCACTCCCCTTCTTGGCTTCCATGGCAACCCCCATAGGAACCTTTTCCCCACAAGAACCACACCTGTTGGCCTTCTCACAAACAATTGCAACATTGTTTCAATAATATACCTTTTCTCACATCTCTGGTACATTTACGTTTGTCAGTTTCAAGCTATTTCAGAGAACATTGTGTATTCTTCGTTTTTTGGGGAGGGGTGCCAGTCGTCTTCCCGCAGATTGTGTCGAGACAACAGGTCCGCTCCTACATTCAGGCTTCCCGGAATGTGGGCAGCTATCAGAGAACGCAGGTGGCTGTGCCTTGCCGACAAGTGGAGTGCAGGGGACCTGACTTCTCCCTGTCGGTTGATATAGGCTACTGTCGTTCGATTGTCTGTTCGAACTAAGACATGTTTTCCCTCGAGCAATGAAGCGAGGCGGGTCAGGACCAACAGAACCGTCTCCAGTTCCAGCAGGTTGATGTGACGACCACTCCTTGGCCACACACCCTGAACTGCCTGTCCCTGACACACCCCCCCCCATCCTGTCAAGGACGCGTCCGTGAAAACACTCATGTACGACGTCACTCTGCTCAGAGGAACCCCCCGGTTCAGAATGACTGGGTTCCTCCAATAGTCCAGGTCTGTCCCTAGACACTCGGGGAGTACTAAACAATGGTTTTGTTGGCGCACGGGGTCTATCCGCTGCCCAGCAAACCATCTCTGTAGTGCGCGCATGTGCAGCAGCCCCAACGGTACTACAGTGGGGGAGCTGACATGAGTCCCAATAGGGACATGATCGCACGCATGGGCCTTGTGCACGGGGGTCTGCAGAGGTGTAGCGCCGAGAGGATTCTCCTCATCCGCTCCTCTGATAAACGTGCCGTCATGGAGGCAGAGTCCAACCGGAGACCCAAATAGGCCACCTGTTGACTCGGCCAGGGCGCACTCTTTGACCAGTTCACCGCTAGTCCCAAGTGTGAGAACTGATTCACAACCTGGGTTGCTGACGATGCTAAAATCAGTAAATCGTACAGATAGGCTAGAATTCTGATTCCTCTCCTGCGTAAAGGCTCCAGTGCCGCTTCCACGCACTTGGAGAATGTGCAGGGCGCGAGTGCGAACCCGAATGGCACCCTGGCATATTCGTACGCCATGCCCTGAAAGGCGAATCTGAAAAACTTCCTGTGATGAGGAATTATCGATACATGGAAGTAAGCATCTTTCAGATCTATGCTCATGCAAAAGTCGCCTGGGAGGATCGCCTCCAGCAGGCGCTTCGTTGTGAGCATCCGAAAGGACCGTTTGGCAACACACTTGTTGAGAATGCGTAGGTCCAAAATCGGTCTCATTCCCCCCGCCTTCTTGGGCACCAGAAAATAGAGGGAATCACGCCTTTTAGGCTGAGCTCCTCTATTTCCGCCGACAGGACTGACGCATTTTCTGGCAATGCCATCGCCGTCTCCAACACTCCCGAGAAAGGAGGGAGTGTGTTTATAAGGAAACACACCCTAAACTACAGGGCGCTTGCCAGCGCCACTGCTCATATCCAAAGATATCTTATTCGTACCGGCTATTAGAGCCGGTGCGAGATAAGTAGCCAATGGAGCACCTCCATCTCCTTCGTACTAGGCTTCTTCGTGGGGGATGAGGCGGCAACTTCGCCGTCCTCTGCCAACTCCACGCCTAGTTAGCGTTTTCGTTTGCTCGCCGGCCAAGGTCCATTCGCGAACTTTGGGGCGAGGACAAAAGCTCCTGATCTACGAGTAGAAGGCGCCTGAGTAGGAACCTGCGCCTGCTGAGTCGTGGCCGTCGCCGTCGTCGCTGTCGCTGTGGTAACCAGTTGTCTGCGATGCCGCCGCCGAGACGCCGCGCTGTTCTTCGGGGGCTGCAGCGTGGTAGAGCGAGAGGGCGGTCCCGGCCGAACCATCTGTCCGGCCAACGGCAAGTGCCGAGATAACTCGGACCTCACGTTATCGACCCTCTTGAACGAGCCGATCGCCGTCGAGACTGCTTCCCCGAACAGCCCAGTCTGCGTCAGCGGAGCGTTCAACAGTGGCGCCTTGTCTGCCTCCTTTAGCGAGGACAACGACAGCCACAGGTGACGGTGAGCCACCACCGAAGATGCCATCGACCGGCCAGCGCAAACAGCGTGAGCCTGGTTTAGATGTAGTATAGCCGCTAGTATCTGGGAGATCTCGCCCAACTCAAAAGTTGAGGGGGCCGACGCACCTGATACCATCCTGGAGGCGGCTGAGGCTAACAAGGCCACATTATTGGAGGCCGCCACAGCCTGCGCCCCCAACACGTAGCACTTGTCCAGCATGTGTGCCGTGAACAGGTCCTTAGACGATGGAAGCAGAGGTTTCTTGTTCTGCCATCCAACTTGTCCCGGCAGGAAATGTGCGACCAACTCCTGTTCCAAAGGGGGCACAGCACGGCGAATAGCCTCCTGCCGTCCTTCAACCATGGTAAAAGGAAGGTAGGACCTCACTGGCGCTTTCGCCAGCACCGGAGCCGTCCAGGAACCTCCGGCATAATCCGAAAGTCCTGGTACGTTCGGCGCAGGCGCAGGTGACTCCTTAACCTGTTCCGCCCACAAAGTGTGGGATATGAACGAAATGGCCGTAGGAGGTGGAAGGGGGGGCAGAGGAATCTCCAGCCTCAACGACGCCTTCTCGACGACAGACTGGAACTCCATTCGAAGAGGGAATTTTGAGTGGTCGCCACGAGCAGGAACTCCACACTCGAGCATATCCACATCGGTCCTTCCCGACAAGCTTCTGCCACACAACTCCAACTCCAAGATGTCGTCGTCATCGTCCGACCCGCCACTAGAAGGAGAAGAGAACGGCGTCCAAACTAATCTCCTCCTGGAAGTAGTGCAACCTTCCCTGGCGAACAGCCAAAGGTAAGGCTGCACAGGCAGCACATGCTGTTGCCTCTAGAACACCTTCCTTGGCGTGCCACGGTCCAAGACACGACACACAAACAGTGTGACGGTCTTCCCCGGCGTCCAAGGAGGAACAGCGGCAGGCGACTTCCAAAAATCGTCGCATGATGTCGTGATAACTAAAGAAAAAATCACTAGGAAGTACATCAATGTTCAGTTGAAGCTGAAGAAAAATGGGAGATGGAGTAAAGGGCACACGCTCAGATATAGGGGCAGGTTTGCCCCGATTGGTTGAGCTGAGTACATTTAATTTTCAGTTGGCCGCTATGCGGCATGGGTAAACCGCTAGAGCTACGCCCTCTAGGGGGCGGAGCTCCACGACATATAACCATTATTCCATTTTATTATTAATATTGTCATAGAGCATTATGATTATGTGAAAATGCTATTTGGATTATTGCATTTTTATTTGAATATTGCCTCAAATAACACCTGCATATATTGTAAATGATCATTTGAATATATGGGCTTCCATACTTTTGGGGCCTATGTCCTTTATTAATAAAAGCATACCAGTCACTTTGACAGGGAAAAGAAAAGAACAGAAAAAATCTGATATTTTGTGGGATACATTTTTTTGTCTGTGATAAATACTAGAATCATCTAGTATTTCTCAAAATGATCCATACAGTATGCTTTTTTTTTTACTTAAAAACAAGGTGTATACGCTCAGTTCAATGGGCCTACAGCAAATAGAAGTTCACACAAACTTAAATTGATAAAACGATCGAACACAACATTTATAACCAGCTATAAGGGCGTTCATTTTGGACCTGGATCACAAAATTAATTAACACGAAACGAATCACAACAGGAGCGTTAAATAAAAAAAAATATCTAGGCATTACTAACTCTAATGGAAGAAAAGACTCGAAAGATTCATTATTTTTATTGAACGACTAGAAAACATCCAAGTCTGTAAAAAACAGAAATTCCCATCCCTACTGCTTGTTACTTTGGCATTGACCATCTTTTTTTGGTAGAGGGGGTAAACTCTACATTTTGTGTGTTATTATTACATTAAGGATACGAATTCAAATGCCATATGGTACAAAAATAAGAAACTATTTAGTATAACATTTAAAATCACCTATTCATAACAGTTCAAAGCACAAAGTCAAATGTCATACTTTACGCGCGGCCAGCCTTTTAACTAATGGTTTCGTCCTAATCTTTGACACAGGAAGAGCCGGGTGTTTACAGTTATCTAACAGGAAGCTATTCATATGTATTTGATCCACGTTATGCTAAGAATGCATTTTTAAATACGTGGACTAATATTTTTCTGACATAGATATTACATATTGATTGTGTATCTATTGGCATTAACAACAACTGTAATGCTTGACCATCAAGTGAAGACCAATGTGATGGCTACTTTTAGCAAGGCTAGCTGGCAAGCGTAGCCAGCTAGCCGTCCATACATACTAGTGCCACTCAACAAAACAGGTACGCTAAACTATCTTCGATGTAACATTACAATATATAGTATATGCCACAGGCTACGCTACAACGGTGCTTTTAGTTTACCTTTTATTAATCATATTCACAATATTTACATATCCAGGTAAGATCTACGACTGTACTGTAAATATAATTAGCAACTGCAGCTAACAACATCAATGTACTTTTTAGCGAGACTGACATACACATCTTTCATGTTACGAGTGACATTTTGCTGAATTACTCCGTATTACAGTCAGAACCGTAAGACGGTTGTCGTATAGTTGTCAAGATAGTTAACCGGTTTAGTACTAGCTAGATAGCTAACTTGTTAGATCAACGATTAATTAGACAACCATGTCAGATACTGTGTAATATGTGTCCGGACGTCCCCTCTTTTCGGGTACAACTTGGTTTAATTGGCTATCCCTGGTTAATCCTGTACTCGGAAATGTTCCTCTCAGACATAGGTAGGTCGATATCTTTCTTAATCTGAAGTTAAATTGAAGCTTCCTTTAAACATTTGTGATTCCTAAAGTACAACAGTATGATGTATATAATTATTACAAAAGAAAAACATCTTTAAATATGGGCTAGTCAGATGTTACATTCTGGAACCTGTATTTATTACTCATTAGCTAGTTCGCTAACGTTAGCTAGTTTATGTCTGACAGCTTTAGCTGTTGATGTCGAGCATCTGATTTGTGGCTAACCCCAGCTACGGTGCATTTCATTTGGCATTTACAGGGATTTTCAAATTATACAATAACTTACAAAGGTGAGAAAAGGCCTGAAATTTGTCTTGATAAACAAAAGTTAAATTTTCAAGGGTGTGTTCACTTTTGATATCCAGTGTACATAGTCATATATTGATTTTAACACCTTTTTATTAAGAACACGCTAATGAGGAGCTTGTTAAATTTGCCTTTCAAAAATGTCCAAGGTTAGCCCATAGCTACACAGCTTTAAAAAAAAATGAACAACATAGTCACATATAACATATTTATTTATTAATGTTCAGTGTAATCATCAAGCGCCCAGTCCCGGACATTCGCATCCAGGGGGCGAGCGACCATGGGCACGGAGAGCAGCGCAATGCGGAGCGTCATCTTGGAAGAACCGCTCTTGACCCTGCCTTCAGGGCTCACCATGTACTCTGCAGTGCTCCAGGATGGCAAGCCGGCTTCAGTGTTTGTTCACAAGCAGGGCAAGGAAGACAAAGTAAACAAAGCTGCTAAGGTAAATTCTTCTGCTGATATCTGAATTAACTAACCAAATATAAAATGTCTTTCTGCTTGTTTTATTATATTTGACAAATACACACGTAAATTGTCTAGTATATAATAGTTGTCATTGCCAAGTAGTTTGTGTTAGAGATTTCGAGGATGCATAAATCTAAGCCTTTGTTATCACGAAGAGGAACTTGAAAAACTTTATTGAACAAGCTTATGTACATAGTCTTTACCTTGATTGTATCCCAGCTATCTTATTAGCTATAATACTTTTGTAGATCATTTTTCATTCAGAAACATGTGAATTAATTGTATACTTGGTTCACTCCAGATGTTCATCACAGTTTTTACAAATAGATGTGTTCAATACAAGTATGCACATACCACCTACTGGTTGATTTGGCAATCTAGAGTGCAGTCAGTTGTTTAGTCATATTTACTTAGAAGTTAAATCATGGTGAACATTTAAATTTATCCCATTGATAGAACATAGGCTTTCAGCTTTGATTTTGTATTGTTATGTTTTATTTATATTTTTTAGTTTTGAAGGGCTTGTTTAAATGATCACAATTGCCTCTCTGCCTAGGTGAAAAATAAAGGGGGAATATGTACAATTTGTACTGTACTAGCATAAACACAAATTAAAATATTGTAGACATCTGCATGTTTTAAGTTACTGTTTAATATAATTGTCTACTAAATGTATCCAAGTGCCTGAGTGCCAAGTGTCCCCATTTAGTTTTTCTCACCGATCAGTTTTCATTTACTTGTAATCTTCCACACTCGTACTAGCCTTCCCATCCTAAACTACCCTAGACTAGTTTATACTATTCCAGTTTTGTTCGGTAAGGGAAGACGAGGAGGAGACAAGTTGTGTTATTTTGTAGAAGCAGGATTTTAGACAGTGGCCCTTTTAAAAATAATAATTAAAAAAAAAAGTTAACATTGCTTCCAGATAGTATTGCATTGCCATGTGAGTGACAGCTATCACATGTAACCTGTACCAGTCTGTTTTTATCTGTCAGAAGTAGCCTGTATCCATCTTTTTAGCATTCGTATGTGGCCTGTATCAGTCTGTTTTGTAGTCTGTTTAGCTTTCATCACCCGTATTTGGCTTGAGCAAAGATATATTGGAAGTCTCCATAATAGTCTCACTGGGGCATTATTAGTGCCTCTATCTACCTTGTAATACAGGGCATCAAACTCCATTCCAGTTATGGTTTAGTTTTAGTTAAGACAGAGAAAAGCAGGCTTGGGGAAATCTCTAATGCTAATTAGTGTCCTAAATGTATCTATAAATAATGTGTTAACCTGCAGACACTCCGCTCTCAGTGGAATGAACAACTGAGCTGAAATATGTTCTCATCATGATGAATAGTCACTTTGGCTGAGCCTTGTGACATTACATTTTAGTCTTCGCAGTCTTTTCCTAAACTACAGTGTGTGAAGTAATCACAGCGGTACACTTGGTACAGGAGGGAGCTGGACAAAATGTTGCTAATTACCTTTTACTGGCTTTCCCACTGTAGCACCTGAAGACCCTGAGGCACCCGTGTCTCCTACGTTTTCTGTCATGCTCCGTGCAGGACGGGGGCATCCACCTGGTGACGGAGCGTGTGCAACCTCTGGAGCGGATGCTGGATAGCCTGACTCCTGAGGAGGTTTGTGCAGGCATCTACGACCTGCTACAGGCCCTGGTCTTCTTGCACGAGAGGGTAAGGGAAATGCCCAATTATTCAAGCATGTTTTTGCAAAAGAGTGAAGGGGCGATACTGCCTATGCAACAGCTACTGATGATCCTAATACCCATAACTCTGTCATGACACCCCTTAGGGAAAGTCGAGCCACAACAACGTGTGCATGTCGTCAGTGTTTGTTGGTGATGATGGCCATTGGAAGCTTGGGGGAATGGAGACGGTCTGCAAGTTCTCTGAGGCTACCCCAGAGGTGAGGGAAAGTTTAGCTGGACTGAACTCATCTGCACCGCACAAATTAAAACATATTGTCACTGTGGTTTATTGTGTGCGGTAACACAATTTATTTCCTTATCACATCTTCATGGAATTTTGATTTTCAGTAGTCACTGAAGATGCATTCTTTTGTCTGCCTCAGTTTCTCAGTGGCATAAAAAAATTGAGGGAGATCAGCTCTATTCCTCCGGAGGAGCGGGTAAGGCTTAAATTATTGGGCTTGTTATGGTTCAGTGCTCTACCAGTTGTTGGATGTTTCTTTGTTGAGAATGCTTGTTTTCAATTTGCAATTTATAAGGTCATTCTTTGCAGGTGGAAGGTTTTAAAACGCTACCAGATAAGCATGCACACTCTCGAGACTGCTTCTCATTTGGAATGATGGTAGAAACCCTCATACCTCTCCTAAATGGTTATGGTAAGTTCACCAGCTTCTCAACCTGATTGGCTGTGGGTCATTCCATTTTTATCGAAAAACCTTTACTATTGGATGAAATGGTTGTCATTGTTTTTCTCTTTTCAGTGTGAAACCAAATGCTTTTACATTTGGATGCTTGCTGTCTCTCTTGTCTGATATAGTGTCTTATCCACTGACCTTTGTGTGTCCTCTCTTTTTACCATACACGGCTGCTCTTTCTCTTGCTCTTTTCATCTCCCTCCATTTTGCTTTCCTACTCTCTCGTTCTTTCTCACTCTCCTGGTCCATCTCCTCTCTCCATCTCTCTCTTTAGTCTCCAAGGAGTTATCAGGCAGTCTGAAGAGAACTCTCCAAGCAGGACTGTTGACCTCCGATCCCCTGTCTCGGCCACCGCTCAGCTCCCTACTCACTCATGACTTCTTCAGAAATGACTTCCTGGAAGTTGTGAATTTTCTGATGAGCCTTACCTTAAAAACGGAAGAAGAGAAGAATGAATTCTTTAAGTCAGTAAATTCATGGGCAGCAGTCTGACTAACAATTCTGTTTCAGTCATACCTACAAATGTTAATCTTCTCATACAAAATGTTTACCAGTGAACTTATCAATGTTTGAGGCCAACAAAAAGAAACCTCTGTTTGTACTGTAGGTTTCTTTTGGACCGGGTGCAAAGCCTACCTGAGGATTTGCTTGCAACACGTCTGGTCCCCAAACTCCTCAACGGGATGGTGTTTGCAGAGCCCATCGCTGTGAAGAGCTTTTTGCCTCATCTCTTAAAGCCGAAGAAGGGTTAGTTTTCATTTAGATGCACAGTATTTATTGTCTGTAGTTATTCATTGTTGTTATTGTGGATACATCTAGTTTAGTGGATTATTTATGGATGTATCATAGTTGAATATCTGAAAGTGATGTTTGATTGTCTTTGCCAGGCGGATCCTTCATCTCTCTTTTCTTAAGTTGTATGAAGTTTAATATCAAAGGTATCCCACCAAATGAATCTGTTCAGTGTTGTTATGTGTTGACAGATTGTGACGTAGGTGGTAGTGAGGAGTGCCTCCTGTCTGTGTCCCTCTACCGGAAACATGTAGTTCCACAGCTGCTGAAGCTCTTTAAGGTCAATGAAGAACATGTCCGGGTGGTGCTTTTGGCACACATGCATGTCTATGCAGAGTGCTTTTCCAATGATGAGCTCAAGAACTACATCCTACCTCAGGTCAGACACACGCTCTAGAAACACATCCTACCTCTGGACCGCATGCATGAATGGCCATTGCTTTTTAATAGATAAATATATAAAAGTATCATTTATCTGCTACCAAAAACTATGGATGTGCATCAAACATGATTTTATTATCCGAATAGTATTCAGTTAACCATAATACATTTTATAAATCTAACATACCACAGCATCGCTAATGTGTAAAGGAGTGGGCATCTCATTTAACGTTTTCTCAAGGACTGTTTGTGTGAGAAAAGAGCGAGGAAGCAGTGTGGTAACAATACTCGGCTACAGAACTAGAAGCCAAAATTCATCAATACACAACAATACGTTTATTGGATGGAGGAGTCTAGAGAATCTAGTTAGCTAAGATAACCAGCTATATGCATCGTCCCAGAAATGTGTTATTATTCATCCACTTGCTAACAGTAAATAAAGGGAACACTTAAGTCACACATTGTGAGTGTGAGATTGGAATTTTAGTTGTTAGCCCGCTGAGCTATTAGAAGTCTTGAGTTATGTTTTGAATGTATACAATTTAGGATTCCCTCCTCACACTGCAGGTTTTGCTTGGAATGAGAGACACAAATGATTATCTGGTTGCCATGACACTGCAAAGCCTGGCTGTACTTGTGCCGTTGCTAGGCGCACAGGTGGTGGTGGGAGGAGAGAGGACAAAGGTTTTCAAACGTGCAAGGCCCAACTTCACCAAATCTACAGATGTCACCCCAGAAAGTAAGAAATTAAAGAAGAATATATATATTATTATTATTTTTTATCCCATAACTGCAGTGCTAGTCATAGTTCCCTACAAACACAAGTATTTGCCTTCCTTTCTCCCTTTAGCCTCTCCTGTTCATATAGTGGGAGAGTCCCATCCTCAGATGGCCCAGCCATCTAAAGTCCAGAATATTTTGCCGAAACCGGTCGCTGTGGCTGGAGGACTGATTCTAGGAAACATAGACTGCCTCCAGGGAGACAGTGAGTCCCCAAATATATTTTCCCTGCCACCTAAATCAGGTAAGGAAGCAACACTGGGAACTTCAATGTTATTCACTCATGTTTAATGATTGAAGCTGACACCAAGTAATTTGCTCTTTATCCCAGTGATCAGTAGAGACATGTCTCTACCCTTGAACAGCTTTAACAAAAATAAAGAGGAAGAATCTTTCTACAGTCCAGAACAGCCAGTGGACCGGGGTCAGGCTGAGGACTGGCCGGACTGGAGTGACCCCGAAGAGGGGGAGAAAGAGCCGCCAGTCCAAATCCATTTCCAGGCCTCTGCTAAAATGTCAGATTCAACCAAGATGCAGGATGAAGAGGAACCATGGGATGACTTTGAGGACACAGAGCCCATCTCAGACCTCTCTCCCACAGTCTTGACCTCTCCACCCAGAGGGAGCACTACTGCACCATTACCCCCGATAGCGGAGCCCCTGAGAGGGGGGTCCAAGCCCCTCAAACTAAGCCAAACCCTCCAGGTTGCCCCAGTGCGGAAGAACGATGCTAACTTGTGGGATAATGGCTGGGGTCAGGAAGAGGAGAAACCAAACATGTCTAGGCCCAAGTTGAACACTAAAGCACGCAAGGACGGTAGCAGTCAGGTTCTGGGTGAGGAGTTTGCCATAAAGGTAAAGAAGAAGCAGGAGATCAACCCTGAATTGGACTTCTTTGCAGACATGGAGCCAGATATTAAACTGGCATCTGCTGCAGCCCTGATGCTGCCTGTAGACAGTGATGATACTGATGTGTGGGCAGATTCATCAACAAAACAATTAAATCTCTCTGTCGACACAGTAATACTCACAACCAAGTTTGCAGCTGCTGACCAGGCAGAGGTGAGTTGATGTGGAGAGTTTTAACAAGTTTGAGAACAATGTGGCATACTTTGGATCAGGCAAACTATAGTATGTGAAAGCACTACTACAGTTATTAGACGCAGGGTCTAATAACTGTAGGAAATATACTAACAGTTGTTTCTTAATTCATTTGTGTATTTCTTCCTCTGACAGACAGAGGCAGAAGGCTGGGGGGAAGATGGTGACCTAAACTGGGGAGAGGATGAGAATGCCTGGTGATGAACTTAGCCATATTGTTGAGACTACATCTTGCTGGAGCACTTGCAAGGATGCAACTCTTGATCCCATATCTCATAAAGCCATCAACCAGAGAACTGGAACACCAGCTCCAAGTGCACATCAACTTTAGTCATCATGTTATATCACTAATGAAAATGGGACAATGAAGAATCTGTTTTACGGTTCAGAGTTTTCTGATGTTTCATAAGATTTTCCTCTACTGAAGGAAGTATATCTATGGAACTTTACTTTTGTATTAGAATGACATAAGGGGGGTCTAAGCTGGGATGACAGGACTTGTCCATAGTTGCCAAATCTAATAGGAAACTTAAACTACTGGACTGTGTAAAACTAAATTGATCAGAAGACTTTATTTTCCTTATCAGGTTTTTGTTGTGCCATACATCGGTTATGTTTGGCAGTTTTATGTTGGTGACCTTTGAAAGGGCACTGTGGGTTAATCGTGTTTTTTCTTTACTACAATGTATCTTTCAGAAAGAGGCAGGGGAGAGAGGGGACCTGAGGTAGGCATTAACCACATGAAACCCTTGGTCCAATGTAGGAAAAGTGTGGTCTTGAGAAATTTACTTTGAATGTGAATGAGGTTGACATAATTTATTTGTATCTTTATGGTTGCTCTTGGAATAAAATGTTTTATTGTAATTGTCTGACATGGTTTTCACATTTCAACCTGCTCATTGAGAAGTTAGAAAAGCAGCCCTAATGCTCTTGAGAAAAAGGAACTTCCCTGCTTTCACTTAAACACCATATTTTCCACCTGATTTGGACATTTTGGTCCAGAGTAAATGTTACAGGCCCACACATTAACTAAAAATACTGTTGATTGTAATTATATACCATGACTCCTTCACTTGATTATGATAAGTCAAAAGTAGCTTTAAATGGCAGCAAAATACAGGCACAGAAATGAGCTTGCACATGCACCAGCAGATGGCAACCACTGACCTTTTATCAAAGTGAACTCATTGAAACTTGGAAATCCCAGACCTATTGTTTTTGGAACACCCTGTATGCCTAACCAAACTAGTGGAGTAATGACTGACATTTCTGATGTGTCTAGAAATCAGAGTAAAAACCACAAAAACAATATGAAGTTTAATCGCAATTATTTTTCAGGGGAAGGAGTAAAGGGAAACGGAATGGCATTGAGTTTGTTTGCTATTTGGTGATCTAGATGTTGTAATTTGGGTTATCACAGCCTGCAGTTCCTGTAGTCTGGATTTCACCCATTGTGGAGGAGGGGTGGGGGCTGTGGTGTCAGCATGGCTTCCCTCCGCCAGTGTCTGCAGGGCCTTCAGGGCGCTCTCAGCAGCCTGAAGGTAACGCTTGTACTCCTCAACGTTGGTTTCCTGCCGGGCTCTCTTTGGATAGGGCTGGACAAGAGTCATTGTAAGTGAGCATAGAAAAAACCCAATTCATTCTTACATTAATAAGATTACAATAAAATTACATTTTATTCTGTTTTGAGTTGACCGTACTGGCTGTATATGTAAGATTGTGTTTACAAATGGAACCGTTACTTGTAAGGTATTTGAAGCATTGATTCAGGGTTTTGCAAACCATACATCTGATAAATTGTCAATCTACATTTATTGTGTAGTGTTGTCAACTGAGACATTATGACAGCAGGGTTTAGCTTTCTTACTCACCTCTGTGTCGGCTGTGGACCGGTCATCACATGCAGTGGATTTCTTAGCAGGAGTTTCCTCAGTCTCCAGGCTGAAATTATGCTGCTCAATAACAGGCACCTCCAATCTTACCCTCTGAAGCAGAGTCTCCACCTCTTCCTGAGTGTTGAGAGTCTGGAAGAAAAACAAAATGGTCAGTTCTTTCCATCTTTTAATATGTCCAGATCATAACGCGTGGTGCCATTCATTACCTTGCTGAGGTAATTCACTACTTTATTTTTGGTTTCTTCTGAAGATAAACTCTGGGAGATCACCTCCTCGTGATTGGTGGCCTAAAACATGACAACTACACATTTACACACAGTAGATACTGTATATACAATTTCATATACACACTTAAAAGACACCGCTACCTAGCCAAATACCATCATATAGAAGGTGACTGCTTACAAATAAAACTATAAACCGAGCAGGTGGGTAGGCACAGATGTGCCAGAATATTCTACAAAAAGAAGCAGTTTTATTCCTGGTACTTGTGGTATTAATAGGCTTAAAAAAATATTGCCTTTAAAAATGTATAATCACACCTTTTTGGTTCCATGGAGGACTGAGTGTCATACCTTTACAAATGAGATAGAACCTCCTTTCACTTGGTTGTCTTGTTGAAAAACTGATGTGATACTTAAGCAATACTGTAAAGTCAAGCAAATCTCTATTGGCTGATATCATAAATTCAAATTGGAGAGACTGTTGCTTGTGGTTTTCAGGATAAATACAGGATTAAGTATTTCAGTAGCAAATCAGTCTATGCTTTTCATTTATCTATATGCATTTAGGACATACATTTCTCCCCTTCCAAATTTCTGCAGACCCACCCACCACATTAATGGCTACGCCTTTGCATGAGTGTTAAGGGGAGGCCCACCTCTGCAAAGTGTGCAAAGGCCTCCAAGGCATGTTGGTGTAGCAGCCAGGACCTCTCAGCCAACAGGGAACCAAACAGTTCACTTAGCCTCGGTAACACCTGGCTCTGGTAGAGGACACACGTAAGTGGAACACAAAACAGAACAGTAAAAATCATAAAATGTTTAACCCCCCCCGCCCCGTCTCCTCTGTCATCATACCTGGCTATCATTGGGAATAAACACCTTGCCAAGAGAGGCCAGGAAGTCCAGAGCAGCTAGCATCAGGTCATCGGGACATTTCTGAGAAACCAGAGCTCCCACACACACAAGTGCCTAAACCAAAACACCCACACACATCAAAATCTAACATCACAGACACTTCACACGACTAACAAAAGTGTGTATATGTGATCTGTACCTGACAGATGACCTGTGTGTCTATGCTCTTAACCAAGATGGCTGACATGGAGAGGAGAAGTCTCAGAGTGCACTGGATGACAGGATGGGTCTGCACCTGAAAGTTAATTTAACAGTAAAACAATACACTGCTCAAAATGAAGGGAACATATTATCACAGTATAAAACCAAGTCAATTCCACTTCAGAGATATCAATCTGTATAGGAAGCATAGGTGATTGGGAATCAATGTCACCTGTTTTAGTGCAAATTAAAGTGACAACAGGTGCACTGGTGGTATGAGGCGGTACCTGCCGCCCATTCAGAATGCACAGGCAGTCCAGTTCCTCCAGGAGGGCACATCCACAGCTCTGGAAAAAAATGTTGACCACTGTACCTTTTTCTTTCCTTTCCAAAATGGGTAAATTTAAGAGACCGCTGCAAGAGACCACTTTCCATATCAAATTATTTTGAAAGGAAATAAAAAGGTTCTTTCCAGAGTGGTATATGTGCCATCGCAAGAAGGTTTGCCATTTCTCCCAGTACAGTCTCAAGAGCATGGAGGAGTTCCCAGGAGACGAAGTGATTTACAAGGTTAGAGGGAACCCAGCAGCAGAAACGATATCTGCTTTTTTGTGCAAAGAGGAACAGGAGGACCACTGCCAGAACTATACAAAATGACCTCTAATGAGCTGCTGGTGTGTATGCTCACCAAAATGTCAGAAACAGACTCCATGAGGGTGGGAGGTACTCCATTGATCTTCTTGTTCTTTTCATAAATGAGAGCAGTTTCACACTGAGCACATGTAACAGACGTGGTGAACATTATGCTGCCTGCATCATCATCCAGCTTGACTGGTTTGGCAGATGGTCATTGATGGTCTGGGGAGCTATTTTCTTGGAGGGTCACACAAACCTCCACATGCTAGCCAACAGTCACGGACTGCTGTTAAATACCAGGATGAAATCTTCAGACCCCTCATCAGACTTTACACTGGTGCAGGAAAGTGCCTGTGTGGCCAGGGTGTGTAGGCTGGATGATGAAGGCATTGATGCCATTGACTGGCCCTCAGTTTAGTTCATCGAGACCTGATGTGTGATTTAATGTTGGGGGTCAAATTGACCCCTTTCAAGGTTTAAAAATACAGGAAGATAATAAGCCTTAAGAAGATAATAAAGACCCTAACCCTTTCATAATTTTTAGGGCATGACATCTTTTCTGCTGGGCATACATAACACAACAACATATAGTGGCATTCTGACACTCATGTGCTTTATAGACACTCACACAGACTCTTTGACAGGTTTCCTGTTATAAATATTGTTTGAAAAAGAAAATATACTTTTAATGTATGTTTATAACTCATTTAGTGTGATTTGAATTGAAAGGGTAAATTTGACCAAGAATATTTTGAAAAAGTTTAAATAAAAAAAATTATAAAACAAAAGCATTGAATGTCTAGTTTGAACAGAAAAAGCTTTTTTAAATGAGTGAATTACTCTAAGCAAACCTAATGTTACTGGTGTAAAACTTGATTACAGTATATATTGATTGATTTGAAATTATTTGTGCTAAAGATTATTGGAGATAAAATAATATTTTAACTACTACTACTAGCAGATGGTTAAACATGCACCAGGTCAATTTCACCTGGGAACATCATTGCTGTCCCCTACAGTTGAACATAACAGGAGGGTTAAGTGTTCCCTTAATTGTACTGAGCAGTGCACATGAATGTGCATGTCTGCATGTCCCTCACCTGATTGGGACACATGCGAGACCAGAGTTCTGTGACAATCCTCTGTGCAGTCAACGAAAAACGTGCCTCTGAAGAGTCACCTTGCACCACACACAGCAGGGACAACAGAGCAATGTTCTGGGAAAAGGAGAGAGCAGGTAATGGTACTTCAATTTAAGAAGAATGTGGTAGAACAATGAAGCAGGCAACCTTATACTGGATCTTATACTGAAATACTGGAGCCTTATGTAGGATATGCATTATCAGTGTAGCATCAACTTCAATTGCTAAACTAGACATTAAGAAATGTCTCTTCTGTAATTCATCAATTTACTACGGCTTATATAGTATTCATTAGCACACAGGCACTTAAACTGCAACCTCAAGTTTACCCAAACCACCTTGGGAATGAAGCCCCCACCAAAAAGAAAGATAACCTTTGCTATGTGGATTTCATTGTGCTGAACATGTAGCCTTAAACATAATCTTACACAGTGCAGGATATAGGAAGATGAATGTCTCGGAGCCCAAATACACTGTTTTGTAATATGTAAAAGCAGTCAGGCAATACGTTTTGGAGCTCGCTGAGAATGGTGTTATGTATCTGCCAATTTCATAAATTGGTTGCTGGTCCTTAATACTATCAGTTGTTCAGTGTGGAATTGGCAACACTGTTTGGTATATAAAAAAATATATATTGTTACTTGGATTTCACTTCTCAGTTAGTTCCAACAAGGCACTGTGTAGTCGATTAGCACTCTGAAACAGGGGAACATTATAGTGGCAGAATCTAGGATTACAGCTACCATGAGTATAAAAGTTTCAGCACCATTTAAACCCTGATTACTGTATCATTCACTGTTTTTATTAATGAGATTAATTAACATATTTGAAGCAGGACTATAACTCCATTGGGTGATTCAATTTTAAAGAGTTCTTCTTACCACATTGTCCAGTTGTCCCAGTTTGTATCCAGCCTGTTGCCAGTCCCTCACAGTGGTCTCACTCAGGGTTATGATGTCTGCCTCTACACGCTGGCGGGCATCTTGGGACAGGGCTCTGAGAAGGATATGGCACCATACAGGGAGGTTCTCCCACTGGGCAGGAGATAAACGCTCTACTAACTCCATCTAACCACACACAAAACAAATGCATAGCACACACATAAAAAAAAAAACGGACTAACAAATGCAACAAACCAAAAGCTCTTATTACTTGTATGTTACGAGTCCATACACACAACACAGTTGTCTCTTCGCGGCACTCTGACCTGGTGGTTAGGAGTCATGAGAAACACCATGCGTCTCAGCAGCAGGCCCAGGTGGGTGCGCTGGTAACACTCCCGACTATACCACCTCACCTGATGGAGAAGGGGTGAGTGGAGGTGACTTTTACATCATGACAGTTATTGGCAGGTGTTTTAATTCCCCCCAAGACACACTAACACCAACTGTCACCTCTATTGGGGTGTCAGAGAGGCCTGGCTGGTTGGGCCCCTTTACTATCACAGAATATGGAGAGTGACAGAAAGGTGAGAGCATGTGACCCCTGTGCCAACTCTGGACCCTACTCACCAGGTGAGCAATGAGATGGATGTGATGCAGACACAGCTCAGCTGAACCATATCTGAAGAAAGGACAGAGATGCTCAGAAAAGACAACAAGGCAATAAATTCAGGTTCAAAATATCATCATGACATTTATGTAAAATATATATTAATGCATTCAATAACACAATACCTGATAACAGCAAAGCAACAAAATATTTTTTTAAATAGCCAATTGAATAGCCATTGAATTTAAAATGTATTCTAGCAACAAAAAAACTCATGAACATAAATATTCTTGATGCTCCAAATGTTCACTAGGGTGAACACATTGAGACCCGAGTCTCATTCACAAGTATGCCCTGGGAACACAACCAAAACAAACAGAACATAAATATGAATTCATATGAATAGACATAGACATACACAGTTAGTTAAAACATTAACATAATCAAGAACAGGTAAAAAAGTTCACAGAACAACTAACTTAAGAAAAATGTATTTCTAAAAAGAAATCTCACATTACATTTGAGATTCTTAATGTGCTCCTTTACATGTTTCTTGAAAGATAGAGGATGCAGATTGTAGTTCAATCAGGAACCATTTATTGAATAAAGTGCAATAATGAGAATACGGGAATATGAGAATAGTCTTTCAGATTGTCACAAAACCAAGCACATGAATTAGGACTAAGGCTTATCGGGGGAAACTTCCTTAATAATATATCATGATCAACAGTGTCAAAGGCTTTAGAAAAGTCAATAAACAGGACAGCAACACTCCTCTTTGCATCCAGAGCATTGATAACACACCATTCACAACAAGTGGGGTTTCTTTGAAAAATGCTATGCCTTGGTCTGAACCCAGATTGATAAACAGTACATTCAAGAAACATTTCTCAGTTAAGTAGGAACTGACCTAAATATTTACCAACTTCTACAGAATCTAAGGTAGAATAATCACTTCACTTGAAGAAAAAGTGGATCAGTTTGCTGTTTTAGCATGCCTTTGTTAGCTGAAGGAGGGCGATATACACCTATTGGTGTAACATTACAGTTGATTCCCAGTATAAGGCTGAACGCCAGTAATTAAAATCCCATCAGGACCCTTTTACCTGCCTCTGGAATTTACATCCATTGTTGTTACCGCAGCCTACATTGCACCTGATGCTAATGCTAAGCTAGCGATGAATGAACTGCAGGCTGCCATTAGCAAACAACAAACATCACATCCAGATGCCGCTATAATTGTTGCTGGGGATTTCAACCACTCCAGCTTGAAAACAGTTTTCCCCAAATTCTCTCTAAATGTCTCCTGCCCCACAAGAGACAATACACTAGACCACGTGTACACGAACATTCCAAAGGCTTACAAAGCCACCCCCCTCCCCCACCTGGGTCAGTCTGATCACCTATCACTTCTCATGCTTCCCAAGTATTTACCCATCATCAAACGTGTGAAACCTACAGTGAGGACAGTCAAAGTGTGGCCTGAGGGATCAGACTTGACATTACAGCACCAGTTTGTTTTCCACTTAGGCAACCACTGACTCCCATATTGACATTGATACATATGTGTCATCTGTCCTGGAATACATCAACACCTGCACCAACAATGTCACCAACTATAAACAAATAAAGACCTTCCCCAACCAGAAGCCTTGGATGAACAAAGAGGTCCGACTGCTGCTGAAGGCAGGTGATGCTGCTTTCAGATCTGGAAATACGGAGGCCTACAACACATCCAGGGCCAACCTGAAAAGGGGCATCAAGATGGCCAAACACGCCCACAAACAGAGGATTGAGGATCATTTCCATAACAACTCTGACCCTCAACGCATGTGGCAGGGCATTCAAGCCATCACTAATTACCGACCTAAACACCCCACCCCCTCAGCCAATGATGTCTCCCTCACAAATGAGCTGAACACCTTCTACGCCCGCTTCGACAGGGACAATAAAGTCCCAGCCACAAAATTAAAGCTCAACCCAGATGCCGTCCCCCTCAGTCTGTCCATCGCAGACGTGTCTTCTGCACTTAGCAGGGTGAACACACGCAAAGCAGCAGGTCCTGATGGTGTTCTTGGGCATGTGCTTAGATCATGTGCTGGGCAGCTGGCTGGGGTCTTCATGGACACGCAGTTGTCCCCACGTGCTTTAAGACCACAACCATTGTGCCAGTGCCAAAGCTGTCGACTGCGTCAAGCCTAAATGACTTCCGACCTGTCGCACTCACCCCCACGATCATGAAGTGTTTTGAAAGACTGATTTTGGCTCATTTTAAGGCCTGCCTCCCTCCAACTCTGGACCCACACCAGTATGCCTACCGCCCTAATAGGTCTACTGAGGATGCCATCTCCACTACTCTTCACTCTGCCCTGACCCACCTGGACAAAACCAACTCATATGTAAGGATGCTGTTCATTGACTTCAGCTCGACATTCAACACGTTCACCCCCTCCAGACTAGTTACCAAACTCCACGAACTTGGGATCAGCCCCCCTCTCTGCAACTGGACTATGGACTTTCTTACCAACAAACCCCAGTCTGTCAGGTTAGACCACCTCACCTCCTCCACCCTGACCCTGAACACTGGTGTTCCACAGGGCTGTGTGCTTAGCCCATTCCGGTACTCTGTTTTCACGCATGACTGCATCCCTCTGCACAGCTCCAACACCATCGTCAAGTTTGAGGACGACGATCAGCCTACAGAGAGGAGGTCAAGAACCTTGTGGCTTGGTGCGCAGACAACAACCTGACCCTCAACACCAAGAAGACCAAAGAACTGATTGTGGATTACAGGACGTTTAAAGGCTGCATCCATGCCCCACTCCTCATTGATGGGACCATGGTGGAACGTGTGGCCAGCTTCAAATTCCTGGGTGTCCACATCTCCGAGGACCTCGCCTGGTCCTCAAGCCTGGTAAAAAAGGCACAGCTGTACTTTTTAAGAAAGTTAAAGAAGGCCCACCTATCTACAAACATCCTGGTAAACTTTTACCGCTGCACAGTCGAGAGCATCCTGACTAACTGTGCCACGGTTTGGTACAACGGGTGCTCTGCGGCCGACCGGAAGTCCTTGCAGCGGGTGGTGAAAACCGCTCATCGCATCATTGGTGTCCAGCTCCCCGCCATCAAAAGACCTCCAGCACAAGCTCTGTCTGCGGAGAGCTTGTGGCATCATCAGGGACCCCTCACACTCGAGTCAAACTGTTTGCCCCCCTGCCATCTGGCAAGCGGTACCGGTCTCTTCATTCTCGCACCAGCCGGCTTAGGAACAGTTTCTTCCCAGCTACTGTTACCCTACTGAACTCTGTGTTTCGACGATAGGTTTCCTCCTGCTCTGCACATGCTACCTCATCATTATTGCCATTTGCACAATGTATACTGTCTGTACTTCTTATTGCATATTTACACCTGGACACCTCATCTGACCCTTGCACTAATGCATTCTGTTTGTACTGCTAACTGTACATCTGCACTTCGTACATTGCTTATTGCACATTACTTAACCATGCCATTTGCACATCTATACACTGTAAATTGCTTATTGCACATTACTTAACCATGCCATTTGCGCACTGCTCTTTTTTGCACTTCTGGTTGGATGCTAACTGCATTTCGTTTTTCTGTACTTGTACTGTTCAATGACAATAAAGTTGAATCTGATCTAATCTAAGTTGGACTCCAACAATGAGACTGTGAGACGGTGGCATGCAAAAACCTAACCCAATCAGATTTTAAAACATAACCATCAAGGGCAATGTCTGCATCAGTTGTTTTTGTTAGCCATAGGATAAGGATATCTGGGGTATTTTGATCTATAAGGATTTTTAATCTTATAGATCTATAAATCCAACTTAGGCTCTTTATATTTAGATGTAGGTACCCAAGCCCATTCCATTTTTTTGTTTTATACAATACAAACAGTTTAATGTCAAGGGAGAATATTTTAAGGGAATTCATCACATTTCGATGAACTACCCCATTAACAGCTGTGGCAGTAGAGTACTTGCTAAAAAGGTGGTACCATAGCGTATAGATCCACCAGGATAACAGAAGGTCTCCGCTTTTCTGGTAGAAATGTCCCAGACACACCACAAGAACAGAAGAATTGCCACATTGTTTGCCCCTTGAGTAGCGTGGCCTCTCCCTGGTTATTTGCCTCCTAACAGGTTGCCGGGTGCTAGCAAGAACAACCGGAGGCCTAGCCAGGAACACAGAGCGCCTCGACATGGGTAGCCTCTAGCAGTGAGTTGATGGGGAAAGAGCCCCGTGCCTTCTAAAGGTTTCTAAAGGGTCCTGTTTCTGATACAATTTTCTTATTGTGTTTTTTATATTTATTTTCTTTCCTGTTCTGTGGACAAGGTCTTTATTTATTGTTTTTATACATTAACACCAGTACAACATGTCCTGTGTTTTAGAGATTGGCTTCATTTATTTACTCATGTTGTGCCAGTCCAATATTACTGTCAGTTGAAATAAATCCTTGTGTTGTAAGAAAACTTCTTGTTTTTGATTGGCTAATCTATTTTGATGCATTTTTGTTTTTCCATATGTTTAGGAATATCCAAACGAATATCGATATTGCAACCCTAGATTGAGCCCACTCCCTTAGCTGAAATCAACTTTCAGAAACGGTCCTGGCACTTGCTCGACTTTCCTAATAGCAGCGATATCCTTGCCTGTGAAGCCCTTTTTGTGCGAAGCAATCATGAGGGCACATGTTTCCTTGCAGGTAACCACGGTAAACAGAGAAAGAAGCCCCATCCTAATTTTAAAGCTTCCAGTCTGCTATTCTCACTCAATCAGCATGACAGAGTGATCTCCAGCCTTGTCCTCGTCAACACTCTCACCTGTGTTAACGAGAGGATCACTGACATGTCAGCTGGTTCTTTTGTGGCAGGGCTGAAATGCGGTGGAAATGTTTTTGGAGTATTTGCAAAATGCCATCATAAAAACTGAGGCAGTTTGTGTAATAATATTTGTGTCTTACTTAAATCTGTGATCACTTCTACAAGTACTGAATAAAGGTTCTGAATACTTTGTGATACGTTTCATTTTTTAAATATGTTTTCCTTTGATATTATGGGTTACTGTGTGTAGATTGATGGCAAGAAAGAAATTAAATAAAAATGAAGTCAACACAGGAAAATGTGGAAGACAATTAATGGTCCAAATACTTTCCAAAGGCACTGTGTTTTCTTGTATGAAATACGTACTATTTCACATATCATTTCACTATATGGACAAAAGAATTGGGCCACAACTCTTAATCATGACATTCAGGTGTTTCATTCAGTCTCATTGCCACATGTGTATAAAATCAAGCACCTAGCCATGCACTGTAAAAGGATGTCAAAGTTGCAACAAGTCAGTCTGTGACATTTCTTCCCTCCTAGATATAGACCCATGATCAACTGTAAGTGGTATTATTGCAAAGTGGAAGCGTTTAGGGACCATAGCAATTCAGCCACACAGTGGCAGACCACGTGAAGTTACAGAGCAGGATCGCCGAGCGCTGAGGAGCATAAAAGTTGCCAATGCTCTGCTGACTCAATAACTGCAGAGTTCCGAACCTCCTCTGGTTACATCATCAAACGCAATGCCAAGCCGCGGGTGGAGTGATGCAACGCATGGCGACACTGGACTCCGGAGCAGTGGAAACGTGTTCTGTGGAGCCACGAATCACACTTCTCTCAATGGCAACCTGACGGACGAGTCTGGGTTTGGCGAATGCCAGGAAAACGTTTCCTGCCTAACGGCATTGTGCCAACTGTACAAAGTTTGGTGGAAAAGAGATAATGCTATGGGGTTGTTTTACTGGGGTTGGCCTATGTCCTCTAATCCCACTGGGTTACCAAGACATTTTGGAAAATTCTATGCTTCCAACTTTGTGGAAACAGTTTAGGGAAGGCCCTTTTCTGTACCAGCATAACTGTGCCCGAGTGGACAAAGCAAGGTCCATAAAGGTATAGTTGGATGAGTTTGGTGTGGAGGAACCTGACTGGCCCGCACAGTGCCTTGACTTTCACCCCATCAAACATCTTAGAGATAAACTAGAACAGAGATTGCGAGCCAGTGCCTCTCATCAAACATCAGTGTCTGACCTCACCAATGCTCTTTTGGAAGAATAGGCAGAATTTCCCACAGACACACCCCAAATTCTTGTAGAAAGCTGTTGTAGCTGCAAAGAAGGACCAACTTGATAATAACGCCTATGGATTTAGAATGGGATGTCACACAAGCTCTTGTAGGTGTACTGTGTGTCCCAATACTTTTGTCCATATAGTGTATATAAGAAAATTCATAGGAACTGAAAAAATACACATTTTATTGAAACCTGTATTGTTGCGTTGTGCTCACCGTGCCATGAAACACCACACGTCTGTAGCTAGCAGGGCCGTCTGGGTGTCAGGCTGCAGTAATGCCTCTAGTAGACTATGCTCCTGATACAGATGAGGAATGACATTTCAAAGAAATAAATAAATTTCTTAGTCTTACACATATACATGATTAAAATGATCCAATATCCTATTTAGAAAAATAGGCCGCACACGTCATGAAAATAGTTTGTGGAGAGGCCTCACCAGAAAGGGGAAGTGTTCGGTGGGCAGTGCCGCCACACAGGCACAGAAGGTCACACAGACGTGGTGGTGTAGGGTTACTTTCTTCTGGGCCTGACCCTTCATCATCACCCCTGGCAAAAGTACTGGTACCCTCCGCTCTAAGGAGCACCGTCGGAAGCTCTGGAACAAGGCCCGGAAGATAGGCAGTCTGAGGACAAGCAAGTAGCAAAGACGCAAAACATTAAAGAAATGTTAGGGTGTAGTATTTTATATGCACTGTTTAGGCACACAGTCCTTTGAATTGGTGCCCAAATAAGTCTTCAGTTACCGGGAATGTAACTCTGGTTATATGAGTGGAGCGTAGCCCCCTAGAGGGCGTAGCTCTAGCGGTTTACCCATGCCGCATAGCGGCCAACTGAAAACAAAATGTACTAGCTCAGCCAATCGGGGCACACCTGCCCCTATATCTGAGCTCGTGCCCTTCACACCACGTCCCGTTTTTCTTCAGCGAGAATGAACGGGGACCGGTCAGGGCATCATGTCTAGGGGGCTACGCTCCACTCATATAACCGGAGTTACATTCCCGGTAACTTAAGTTATATGTCGTGGAGCTCCGCCCCCTAGAGGCGTAGCTTTAGCGGTTAACGACGGAGCGACGCGAGCCAAAAATGTACCCCTGCCGGGCCCCAAAAGAACCCCAGGTTACACTCTTGAATATCCACTCTCTCTAGGATAAGGGGAGTGGATCTTCTCACATCCAATTCTGGTCTTTTCTAACAAGAAAAAACCCAGCAAGGACGGAGCGATGTGGGATATTTTTGTTAAGATTAGCTGTTAGAAACAAACAGGGCCAGTGAAGCTGAACTTAGAGAGAGCAAGCCAGGCTGGGGTGATAAAATGTTAATTAGTACATTCCAGAGTAGGGCCATGAGTCAAGAGATCAAGGGGGGAATAGGGGGACCTGGTTTATTGTCTGTTGGCTTATCACACTGACCCTGATGGGG
>JACXGK010004968.1:0-35376 GCA_016801125.1 Novumbra hubbsi | reverse complement strand
GTCTCTGTGAAAGCCAGCTGATAAGAGGAGTAAGACCAGCACCTGCTACCGTCTGAGTCTCTGTGAAAGCCAGCTGATAAGAGGAGTAAGACCAGCACCTGCTACCGTCTGAGTCTCTGTGAAAGCCAGCTGATAAGAGGAGTAAGACCAGCACCTGCTACCGTCTGAGTCACTGTGAAAGCCAGCTGATAAGAGGAATAAGACCAGCACCTGCTACCCGTCTGAGTCTCGGTGAAAGCCAGCTGATAAGAGGAATAAGACCAGCACCTGCTACCCGTCTGAGTCTCGGTGAAAGCCAGCTGATAAGAGGAATAAGACCAGCACCTGCTACCGTCTGAGTCACTGTGAAAGCCAGCTGATAAGAGGAATAAGACCAGCACCTGCTACCCATCTGCACTTCCTAAATCTCTGCCGCTACAATGGTCCTCAGCAGGAAGCGCAGGGCCAGAACATGGAGCAACTTCTTCCCTCTCTACCTCATTGTTGTTGTTTATAGTCTCGATTATGTAGAAGACTCACCTGTTTTTCTGACCCTTTCTTCTCTCGCGCGCACAAGAGGCACTTAGCGGTTGACTTTCCAGGGGCCTCTGTGAGGCGTCGGAAGCAGTTGCGGGCCACATATCAAACGATCCCCTCCGCCTAGCGCGACAGCTCCAGATCTGCCTATAAAAGCACCAACACGTTCTGGCTGAATGGCTTTTATATTCTCCCCTTATTGCATTAAAAGAGATTTCATTCAGGCCCTCATTCAGGAAAAGGGGGGGGGAGTTTGGTTTATCTATTCAGCCAGTATATAAACACAAACACTTCACCTCTGTATTCATACCCAACACGTCAGCGCGTCTGGCAGCACCATGAAGAAAAGGGGCTCTTTGATAATTCCATTTTAATTCTTTTTTTCGGATGGCAAGGGGGTTGTTTGTCTCAATCCCTGTCATGTTCCGACAGTCTGAAGTGCTGGTCTGCGTCTAAAATGGCCCCTTTTTCCCCTTTTTCAGTGAGTGGCCCACAAGGCTGCCGATATTTGGGACACACACTGGTCCGGCTGAGAGGTCGGCCTTGCGCTGTGGAAAGAACATTTGAATTTCATATGGCTGGGTGTCAAAGCATTAACAGCGGGCCGGCGCTAGCGTTGGGTACTATGGGGAAGGTTGTAACGTTGGAGGAGAGGCAGGGTTAAAAATAACCTTCCGGATGGGTGAGGAGACTGACAGGCAGACAGACCGGAAGGCACACAGACAGGTGGACAGACAAGAAGACACACAGACAGGTGGACAGACAAGAAGGCACACAGACAAGAAGGCACACAGACAGGTGGACAGACCGGAAGGCACACAGACAGGTGGACAGACCGGAAGGCACACAGACAGGTGGACAGACGGGAAGGCACATAGACAGGAGGACAGACAGGAAGGCACACAGACAGGTGGACACAACTATCGGCTGGAAGACAGGCAGGAAGGTAATCTGACCGACAGGCCAACCGACAGATAGAGAGGAGAGAAGACAGACATTTGAGCGGACAGACAGCCATGCAGGAAGACAGGGCGCGCTGTGCTTCCTGGTTGCGGTGGCGTATCTGATTAGCCCTGACATCACAGATCAAAGGCCACCAACCGGATCCTCTCATTAGACCAGACACACCACTGACAACCACCGCAGGCCACAGCGCGGTATTAATAAACAGCCGCAGGTCATAAGAAGCCATGTTGGCCATATTAAAACATCACACCACAACAGTGTTCAGGAAGTAGGGAGATACTGGCGTCGCTGTTGTGTTGTAGTGAAACGTTAATATTGTGAGGCCTTTAAGTGATAATTATTTTTGCAAGTATTCGTCCAGTGTCGCCATCCAGTACTAATGTCTTGTTAGCCACGGGGCATCTTTGCCTGACAATTATTGTTAATTTTCTATATTTGGTAAAAGAAAAGGAGTGTGTCTCTGAGAAATACCTTATCAGCCTATCTCTTAGGTAACAAGCTATATCCCCCTTGATGCCATGTTTTTAATTTACTCATAGAAAATCTACTTTCAATAATTTCAATTTTCCACGGTTTGCCGTGGTTCTTTAATTTGAGTGCAGAGCACAGCGGAGAATCTCCCTGAGCTTCTTGGAGCAAGAACAAAGTCAGGATGCTTAAATATTTCACTAAACAAGAAGAATTTCAATTTTACATGTGGGGAAAGATTGATATAAAGTGAAAATACTTCATGAAACATTAAGGGGAATGTGTCCGGTACATGTACAGATTCAGCGCCTCTCTCAGCAAAGCACCTGTGTCATCGCTCTGTTAGCAGAATCCAAGCCCCAACACGGTACAAATACCTAAATACTAGGCCGCACAGTTAAATCTGGCTGTTGTGAAGTCACTGATGCACTTCTTTTGTTTCGTTTTCAACCCAAATCTCTACAACGACGATTCCATACTCTATGTACCACATACTTTCGCTTTCTTGTTTTCTCTCTCATGGTTTTCGTTTCCCCAATTTTACCCTCTTTCACCAGTCTCTTCCGTTTCATTTCCCTTTCATCTGTCCGTCCCCTGTTATAATAAACGGGGTGATTCACTGGGGTGTGAAGAACGATAGGCTGGTGTGGGAGTGAGAAGGGATGAGTCCAAGCAACTAAACTCATTTCTCGGGGGTTATGAAACAATAGCCTTCGTCACTATATGGAAACCATATTATGTAAGGAATGGCTGTGCTCGTCTGTGTGTGCTCGCATGTGTATTCACCTTATGCTCAGAGCAGTGTCATCCACGGCACGGCATATATTAAATAGGGAATAATTGTTTTAATAACTTAGTGATGGGACTGTTTTGCCCCAAAATACACATACAATAAAATGAGCCATTATGACCACAGAAATAATTACGTAGATGGCTTTCTAACCATTAACGACATATTCAGATTCACTGATACCAAGTCTCCCTTCCTAACCCCTTTCTACACTGAGACCAACTGACCACTAATGTTTACAGCACCATGAGTATTAAGGGGAACTGATCAGGATGCATCAGTTCATAGAAGCTATTCCCTTCGACTTTTGACGCTACGGAATGAGTCCGAGAGGGAGATGGAGAAGAAAAATCAGGGGAGGGAGGTGAAACAAAGACTGAGGAGGAGAGGAAGACAGAGAGTGGGAAGAGGAAGAGAGATGAGACAGGGAAAGGAAGAAAGGGGAGTTGAGAGAGAGACAGAGCGTTACTGGAGGGGGGCCATACAGTTACATCGACGTATTGAAGAGCAATCAATTGGGTGGAGCAGACCTCCAGGGCTTTCGTATGGATCCCCATTAGCTTTTGCCAAAGCAACGGCTATTCTTCCTGGGTTAGCAACAAAACACTAAAAGCAGCTATTTGTGAGATTTCCACCATACAAATGGCGAAAAATGCTAATTTTAATATGAAGGGTATTTAGCATAAAGATCAAGAGACAACTCAAATATAGTAGTAAACAACCCAAATATTTGTCAAGGGCCACTAGCCTGGGACAAGTATACAAAAAGTATGTGTTTGCTCAGTTCTAATCATACCATTGGAAGGAAAGAATTTCAAACCAAGGGTATAACTAAATTGCCAAGCTAGCTACTTTTTACCTTGTTAGTTCCTGTATGCTAATTTTATGTCTCTGTCCTGCACCACTACCCGAGGAAACAAAGCTCTACGAAATGCATGTGTTCTATCGATTATTGAGACACCACAAGCAGGAGAGTCCTTCAAAACAGTAGTCCAAACCCCTCGTTGTTGGCAGATAGTTGTTATATAGTGGGTTATTCCCAACGCAGACACAGGGACGAATGAACAGTTTATCCTTTTTCAATAAAACTTAAGAAATGAGATCATTAACTGTTGTTGCATGCTCATCTGTGTGTCTGGTAAACCAATTTGTACCAATGGCTGATTTAAAAACAGCTTTCAAAAAATGTATTGATTGATTAGGTACAACCATCTAACTCTAGGTCAGAAACCTTTGCCTCCGTAAACACAGGTCACTAATTTTGCCCATTGCAACATTCAATCGAAAAGTTAACTAAATGTCTTGATGCCTTCTACCTGCTACATTCACCAAACCACTGTCACAGGATTCAATGATTGTAGGAGTGATCAATATCCGAGTACATATTTAACTGGCCACTGAGTGTAGAGTCTAGTATAGAAGTTATAGCCTTAGGTTGCTATATTTTCTAATGCTTCACAGAAGATACAATGTACAGTCAGGATACATTATCAGCGTTTAGGGGGTGCAGGGTGCGTACCGAGTGTTAGCCCTTTTAGGGGGTGTGTTGACGTCCGTGATGGATCTGGGATGGACACAGCGGTGGCCTGACCTTTCTGTGATGATGAAGCGTTTCTGGTAAGATTGAAGACTTGATCTGAAAACAAATGCCGTCGAATTTGCTTTCTAGATTGACCACTGCGGTACGTTGGTTCATTTGGAGCTCACCTGATTGCATCGCTTCGTTGGTGACGATCAGGCTCTCAGAGAGGGCCCCATCCGTCATAGCCACGTTGGTTTAAACAACCATTAGCACTCGATTAAAGGCTAGCTGTAATGTTCTGTGTAATCACTATTGAAGACATCCAGATATTGTAGTGATGGAGTGCTGGAAATGCTGAATCATCGGAACAAGCATAATGTATTTATTGGACGCAGGCAAGCAATTAACTGTACCGCCTGTAAACCATGCTTCATTTGAGAAGTCCTCCGATGTTTAGCCCCATTTTATTAGATTCTAGAAATGCAATTCAGAAGGTTCCAATAGATTTTTTAGGAGACGAAGATGGATGTTTTTTGAATTCACAACACAACAAAAAGCTTTACAGCCTGGTCTTATAGGGAGTCAGACTAAGTCCACTGGCTTAAAGCTGAGATTTCATTCCAGTACGGTACTGTGGGGTTTGTATGTTCTTTCCCCACCGTTCTAAATCACATTACTGTGTACATTATGATAGGCTAGATAAAGAGATCACTCTGTGTGTTTGTGCGTCCGGGTGCGTGTGCACACATGCATGCATGTTTCCTCTGTGTGTATGTGAGAGTGTGTGAGCGAGTGCATGTGTTTTTTTCAGGTGTTTGTGTGTGTGAGTCTGTGAGTCTGTGTGCGAATGTATGTGCGTGTTTCACAATTGGATAACCCGGCTGGGTGTGTAGGTAATACAATTTGTGTTTTCGAGTCGGAACGCTGCAGGAAGAACACTTCGATGATGTATTGCCCCCTTCATCCGCTAGTAATGCCTTCTAGTAGAAAGTAGATCTTATTCAATTGTGCCCCTGTGTAGATCCGGCCACATAAAGGGCCTGCACTCAGAGTGTCCACAACCGAGAGTGACAGTAGTCGACCCAGGGGACCTTCACAGCCACTATCAGCACTGACCTCCTCATTCTCTTTACTCCCTCGTCGCTGTCCTGGTATCACTCCCCGTCGTATCGTTCATAGAGGTCGATGGGCGCAGGGTAGATGGCCAACTCAACAGCCTCAATCAGCTCTGCAAATGACAATAAGTGTGATGGGAGTAAGCAATGGGTGTTTAGGGGGAATCGTTTTCTAGAATGAGACCCATCCCGAGCATACAAGCGGACGCCTGTTATCAAGCGGAGTGTTTGGGGCCTGGTTCTGACTGTAACTGTGTGTGGGCAGATAGCCAGGTTGACAGCCAGACGGGGACAACAGTCAATGAGCAATATCACTTTAGTTAATGGTCTATTAGGCAATGGGTTTAGCGTTCACAGGAAGTGTAGCAGTGTTGAATGAAAGGAGCACATTTCTGATTGGTACCGTTTAACTCACGTTAGTGTCAAGGTGTGCGTGGTTACTGTGGCATTCATCCAATAGGACGCCAGGGCTGCTTGCATCTTGACAACCATCAATGCGACTCCACTAATGATATTGGGACCGGGAAATCAGTTCCCAAAATCAAGTACACTTGTGCATTGTTATGAAAGAAAAGAAAAAAGACAGGTCCAAACCCTTTTACTGGCAGTACTCAGATTCTACAGCCCTGTCAATGACTGGATGTGGCGCATTTGGAAGCCAAGGAGTAACGCAACGTCCTGTAACCCACTGTGTTCACTCTGCTGTGGGGCTGCTGAGGGGTAGTGGACCTGGAGCAGTGGAGGGTGCGTGCGGGGATGGATGGTAGGCCGAGGTCGGACGGACACTTGTTGATAGCCTGGCAGGTGTGTGAACCTAAGACTGTAATGTCCATGCGTGAACATATGGGGAGCCTTCTGAAGCTGAACTGGAGGGATATTACTGGAGGTGTAGGTGAGTTTCTGGATGTATTCCGGACATATTGGACATTGCGTAGCCCCTTGGCAGATTTGCCAATGACAAGGGTACCGCAGTAGTCCAGGCGTTTGTGAGAGAGAAAAGGCACGAATGAGTCACTCAGCTGCAGGTCGTGACAGCATGGGTTGTAAACCTGGCTGTTCCGTAGATGGAAGGACTTTGATCAGACTTTTGATGTTTTTGCCTCAAACGGGAGTGGAGAGTCAACTATCAAATCCACGTTGAACACCTCACCGGAGGGCAGGACTTTGTCACCATTATGTTTGATGCTTCTAAGGAGGTTGCAGGTGGCTGTCAGGGGGAGCTTTCTTTTTCATGTTTAACTGCAGGACACTAAGCTCTTTCATGTCATGCAGGCAACTGAACAGGAGTGCAGTGGCATTGGCAGTGGCATTTTGGTTGGGACGTAAGTGTTATTAGCGTTCGAGTGAAATCACAGCCCAAGTGTCCTCAAGATCACAGTTGCAGTATATGCACAGAAAACAGTAGCGACGCCAGGACCAAGCCTCGCCAAAACGTTTTAGGTTTGACCTGTAAGGGTCGATGACTACAGGCTGGGACTCATTGAGACAGTGTACAGTGGCATGCTTGTTTTCCAAGCTCCGAGACTGGCCACAAGCCTCTGAATAAGGGAACACTGGCATCAAACATATGAAAATGAAAACGAACAAAGTCTCTACGGTGTAAATGTTTGAGGTCCCAAGTACCGAATCCATTCAGGGGACCCAGCAGCAAACAAGCAACATGCAAGAAAACCAAAGAAATGTTGCTTGACGAAATAAACTATTTCAACAAACAGAAACCGTGTAACATTGAACTGGCTTCAAATTAACACTGAGGGCTCATTAAAATAACTATAATAAATGTAAGTGCCACAGGGAATTTACGGATGGCAAGAGATGCATTAACATTGTCGTTTTGACTTGAATACACAGCGATGAAGAGCTGTGAGAGACTTTGTCAACCAGACTAGCATTAACCTACATAATGGGGGAAATACACATTTGGGGCAAGGCTATCTCAAACACACAGCTTGATGAAAATGGGACACATATAAATACTAAACACATAACGTATAGTGTATATTCTCATTATTTTGATTATTAACAAGGCTTGTCTTAAAAAAACGGGAAATGTGGCTCAGCTTTGTTCCTAGGCCGATGTCAAGCTCGGCAATGGAAGCCAAATATTGACTTTGTCAACAGCACAATAAAATGGCTGACTGTTTGCACTGGGGGTTTGCTGAAGCCACTGTTCCAAAAGGTGAGCGACTACAGTGTCAACACCTCATTAGTGTTAATTAGATGACAAACAGGGACAGAATGGACATCTCCAATATGAATACACCTGCTAATGAATTGGAGCAACAGGACGTGGATGAGGACGTGAGCGGTAAACAATGCCTTTGTTATTGTCATCAACTGATTCAGCTGTAAACCAATCCCGTATAGATAGAAGTCAGTGTTCCATTCGTGAGATCTCATTCACGGTTCTAAAACTGATCATATCAACAACACAGACCTTATATGAGACGGATTGACAAATGCAACTTATGGGCCACACATTAAAGGGCCATTGGCTTGGAACTCGGATTTGCCCATGTAAAAAAACTCTGCAGCTGTTAATTTTAATAAGAGCTGTGTTCTAGAGCATTCTATCTGCCAATCAGGCCTGTAAAATGTAACACTCACACAATCAGGCTGATTTCAAGGACGCCACATTTCTTTGTCACATAAAACATATATACACGCTTAGTGTCAATATTTTAAAATAAAAGGATAGTGGGGTTAAGTGGAAAATATACAGCTATGTTATTTATTTATTAAATGAATTACTTTTAGATTTTCCCCTGATTCATGAAATGCAGTTTGTGATTGAGTCCCTGCTTTATCACAGCATCTCCTAGTGGACATGAGATTATCAATGTTAAGATACTGTGTATGTCTCCCAAAGCACAATCAATGCTGTTCTGGTTCTTATCGTGCAGCTCTCTCAACCAGGAAGTCTAGTCATTAAGCTGACCCTCATTTAAAGGAACATTGAAATCATTTAGCTGACGCCATTACCCTACATCCTTGTATTGCCAACAATCACTATTGTATGGTTCTGTGTTTGAATCAATCTGCGAAACAGCCCAGCCTTTCCAAAGTAAAGGAGAAAATCTCACACGACTTCTACTCCTCTATACCCCTGCTTTCCTAACCACAGCCCAGCATGACATTTCCGCAGTACTGTACATGTGAGTGGTGTTAGTCCTCTAGGATCAGGTGTATCCAGGGGCCTAGCGTGGTGAGAGAACCACGCAGTATAAACCCATCTCTTCCTGGGCAAGAATAATGAGGTGTTAGGCCCTGCTGGCTGGGCTTAGCAGCACAGCTCCCAAATGCGAGAGTTATGGATATTGTGTGCACACACAAACACACACACACACACACACACACACACACACCCTGCTCCACAGCTCCCCTGCGGAAGGCAGGGTTATGGATAGTCCTAGATAAGCCTGCCAGCCGGCAAACACAGCAGCCAGCCAGCACTGTGGGCATTGATAGGACGATCAGTTAGCTCCAGGTTCACAGCAGCCAATCACCAGAGAGTTTGTTGGCCCGGCGGCACCCAATCTTCCAAGCCAGATAGCTACTCCGTCCTCAGCGAACACTTCTTGGCTCCTGGCTGGCTGTAACCAACCATAAAGGAAGCTTCTGGCTTGCTACAGCCAATCATCCCGAGGGTGGCTGGGACCAGCCTATCGTCAGAGTACTTCTGATGGCTTGCAGCCAGTCCGGGTTTTATCCTCCCCTACAGATGCCTGATTACGGTTGTTTTGGGAAACAGAGCAGGCTCAACAGGCCTGCCATGCCAACGGGACTCTGTAGACATTAGAGCTCCTCCAGGACAGGGAGAACAACTGCATGTGCGTGTGTTAATGTGTAATCTTTTTACAGTACGTGTGGTGTTTAGTCTATTGTTGTGTCGCGAGGCTCTTTACCTCCGTTAAAAAGACCTCTGTAGTGAGATCCGAGTCACTGTTAAGTTGTAAGACTTCGCCCTAATGGCAATATAAATGTAACAACGTGGCTCGTAAACATCCGCTGGTTTATTATTATGAGGTGGGCCGCCAAATTTGCATTGATGTAAGGAAGCGTGTCTAATCCAATGAAAAACAATGCAGCGTTAACAATGGCTTGAGTTAGACGTTTGTTCTGACAATGGTATTGTGTGGGTGATTGACTGTGCACCTATAGTCACACGACATTGTGCTGTAGTAGCAAAATTAGAGAGAAAGGAAGGTGGTCAGAGACAAAGGAATGCTTTGTGAACAACATAGATTTCTCAGAGAAAGAAAACACATTTGTTTTGGCAAACGAGAGAGCCTCTGCGTGATAAAATGTCGGTTCTGCCAAATAAGCCAGATGTAAATAGTCACATTCACACAATGCAAACAGAAACTGTGAATTTCTGATGGGTGTATTCATGCATGCACAATTGTTTGCATGTGCGTGCGAGCGCGTGAGCACAAAACAAGTACACACTCAGCAGGGCGCTTCCCCGCGTGGCTTCCCCTCGACAAGACGTTTTCAGTCTTCAGTCAGTAGCCAATAGAGAATGGAGCATTCAGCAGCACGCACATAGACGCGCCAAGAGCTCTCCCCATATTCAGCTACTGTAGCTACTCCGTGGCGAAACTACTTTTTGCGCGAGTTAATGTCTGTTCAGGGCTTTCTGGACTGGGAGTTCAATCTCGTTAGCTTCAGCAGGTCAACAGTACAGAATTTGAGTAGCCACTGTAGTAGTCTTTGTCGTGGCAATGCGCAGCAGTTGCAGAGCTTCTGCTTTAAGCACCATGGACAGCTGCACCAACAGCGGTGTTGTGGCCGCTTTGTACAGCCAATATACCAGAGAGTACAGAAGTGGTCTGTGGAAAAGTCACCTGTCAGACTGCCAAGTTACAAGTTATTGTATGGGTGTGAATGACCCAGTAACGAGTTAGTGTATGGGTGTGAATGACCCAGTAACAAGTTAGTGTATGGCTGTGAATGACCCAGTAACGAGTTAGTGTATGAGTGTGAATGACTCAGTAAAAATATATTGTATGGGTGTGAATGACCCAGTAACAAGATATTGTATGGGTGTGAATGACCCAGTGGAATTGAGTCAAGTGCAGAAGGTGTCACTGTTTTCATACATGTGGTTATTGACCTAATAGGTCTTGTTAATGACTGTAGTGTTACTCACTGTGGTGAACCTAAGGGTGCAGCCCATCAAGGAACATTGGTTTTTGCCTTGGTGTCAAGGGGCCATGCGGTGCATTCTGGGAATGCGTTATTAAAAAGAGTGGATGCTTAATGTTTAACCATTTTCGAAAGGAGAAACATACTTAAACAAAAAGCATTGTATAACCTCTAAAACCTATATTTTCATGTTAGAAACTACATGCAAAAGAACCACACTTTCATTGTCCAGTTGGGCAAAGTACACAGCTCTTACTTAACACTTAAATCTCACATCAGGTCTTAATGAACTAAATATATTAAAGATCAAACAGCACAGCCATGGCCAAAAGTTTTGAGAATGACACAAGTATTGGTTTACATAAAGTTTGCTGCTGCAGTGTTTTTAGATCTTTTTGTCAGGTGTTACTATGGTATACTGAGGTATCATTTAATAAATGTGTCAAAGGCTATTATTGACAAGTACATGCAAAAACTCAATATTTGCAGCGTTGACCCTCCTTCAAGACCTCTACATGTTGACCCTGGCATGCTGTCAATTAACTTCTGGGCCAGATCTGGACCGAAGGCAGCACATTCTTGCATAATCAATGCTTAGAGTTTGTCAGAATTTGTTGGTTTTTGTTTGTCCATCTGCCTCTTGAGAATTGACCACAAGTTCTCAATGGAATTAAAGGACTTTCCTGGCCGTGGACCTAAAATGTTGATGTTTTGTTCCCAGAGCCTCTCAGTTATCGCATTTGCCTTATGGCAAGGTGCTCCATCATGCTAGAAAAGTCATTGTTTGTCACCAAACTGTTCTTGAATGGTTGCCCTTAGAGGATGTTTTAGTACCATTCATTGACCATGGCTGAGTTCTTAGGCAATATTATCCAATCCCTGTACCTTTTGCAGAATATCAGTCTGTCACTGATGTTTTTCCTGGAGAGAAGTGGCTTCTTTGCTGCCCTTCTTGACACCAGGCCATCCTCCAAAGGTATTTGCCTCACTGTGCATGCAGATGCACTCACGCCTGCCTGCTGACATTCCTGATCAAGCCCTGTGTCGGTGGTGCCCCGATCCCACAGCTGAATCAACTTTATGAGAACTTCTTGGCGCTTGCTGGACTTTCTTGGGCTCCCTGAAGCCTTCTTCACAAGAATTGAACCTCTCTTTTTGAAGTTGTTGATGATCCAATAAATAGTATATTTCACTTTTTTGGGGGTTCTTGCTTTTGCCTTTCCAGTGCACCTGTTGTCACTTTCACAATCGGTTATGCTTCCTTACTGGACAGATTGATATCCCTGAAGAATAATTGACTTGTTGTTGTACTGTGATGATTACGTGTTCCCTTTTTTGAGCAGTGTATATTATCTTCCATTCATGGACGACCGACATTGCCATCTCATTTAAAATTCTTTTGAAATTAGTTTGTTGACAACAATTCCCCTTGGCAGTGTGGAGACAAGAGCATCCCTCCATTATGAAGACTGTCTCTGATTATTGTTACACCACTTCAAGCCAGGCTTTTAACATTTTCAGGGACAAAAACCCCATTAACTCTATACAAGCAAGCTAAATCCACATACATAAAGTATGTGAATGCATTTGACGCACAATGTTGTGTTGTATTTTGACCCAGGCCTGTTTTCACAGCCAGTTGTCTGCAGCCTGTCTTCCTGGTCCTACGTGGTGGATCTGTGCTGATGTAATGCCGTCTGCAGATCATTTACAACAGCCATTTTGGGACAGGAGTGCATGGGAGTGCATTAGCGGGCTGATCGATGACTGCTGGCATCCAGTGTTGACGGACGTTGATCGTCTCAGGTTTCCTTAAGGACAGTAATGTTGTATCATCGACATGACTTAGTGTCTTCCCGCTGTGCGGTGTTGCGCTTGTCCTCTGTGACCCAGCGATAGAAGGGCCTTTTCGTTTGCAATTCAGCTGCGAACAAAATACACACACAGACAAACGTTTTTTGGGGAACAAAAAACCAGTCGAGAAATACCAACTGCTTCCAATCCTTTAACTAAATGTAGATTCGAGTGTGGCTTCCTGTGACCAAGAGATTTCAAACCTGTTTTCCCCAATTCTACGCCTGTTTAGGTGTCTAATTCCGTCTTTATATGCACAAGCCTTACATCAATCGGTGCCTGATTGTGTAGTTTATATTTTGACTATAGTAAATTGACATTTTTCGAAAAGAAGCAGCGGGATCTTGTCTACATGCTTTCGGTTTGATTGCAGCATTGTACAAGCAACCCACCTGGACCCCGGCTGCTTTTTGGGAACCCCAGGTGTTGGCGAGCGAAAGCGGCAGATTGCAATAATGCAGTACTAATAGTGTTATGAATAGAAAGGAGATTACCTATGCACTGTTAGGTGCTCCCAGACGTTTAATGTGACCGTGTTTTGGCCATCTGTGAATCCTCCATTGCTGTTGTCCACCTTTAACGCGATTCGTTAAGGCGTTGTTTTTTTTTTCAGAAAATAGAGTGAATCATAAGGGCTTTTATTGCACTGCACTTTCGTGCTACCATTGGACCTGTTATCATATTTCCTTTGGTCTGATGTAGTGACGTGAGCGAACCAAAGCCATTAGCTTCTACAGCGGTGGTCCTTGTTTCTGATAATGGCTCAGGGTGGGATTATAGAGACAAAGACAAAATAGACTTTAAATGGTTATTGTTTTCTTGTACAACCTTCTCTCTCGATCTCTCTCTCTCGCTCACAGGAACTCTCCCTTTGTCTCCCTCAACACCTCTCTGTGTCTCTCTCTCTTTCTCTTTCTACATCTCTCTCTTTCTCTTTCTACATCTCTCTCTTTCTCTGTATCCGTCGCTCTTTCTCTACCCCACGCCATCTCTTTTGCTCTCTCTCGGACACTCCGGCTCTTCCTCTGATTCTCATGTAATGTCTTCGTCAACACAAATGCACACACACACACTAAGATGCCCAACAGGGCCAGGCGGCAAGTAGAACATGTTTAATGCCCTTGAGGGGTTGGTCTGAAGACGTTAAACTTAGCGTCAACGAACCCCAGCTGTTTGGGCTTTTTTCAAATTCGTTTGTTTGTTAAATGTAGAGTCTCTCTCTGCCAAGTGTCCCCCTCTGCCTCTTTCTGGAGCTCTCCGTCTCAGCCAGTCCAGGACTGCGGTGACACGCCGGCTTTTGCCAAATCCCATTAAATCTCTCCATTGGCTGACTATGGATGAAGCTGTCTCTGTCTCCCTTCAGTGGGACAGTGAGGGCCAGGCTGGCTGTCCAGTGGGACCTGGCTTCTTCTTCCTCCAGTACACATATTAACATGGACGCACGCACACACAGTTTCCCTTCTCAGCTGGGAACGTTATACCACCGTTAAAGATGCATCATGTGACTTTTGGCCACAGGTTTTAAAAGTGGCACTGTTGAGCCAAAATGGGACTCTAAAAACGATGTTCTGCATGACTATGTTTTTTTCCGCTGCTATCGTTTCACCGGGACACTCCCCCACGGCAAAACATTTTCATTTGGAAAGTTAATGCTGCCCGCACGAATACAGCTGTAGTGTTCCGCCACACTGGAGGCATGTCGCGTGAGACGCAAGCGGTCCAGTTCTGTGGCTTGAGGCAAAATGTATTATTTTATCCAGATGCTGTTCACACAAACGTTATAAAGAATGCCTTTGATTCATTTTCATGTTTGTACATACACGAAAGGGTATATCCTAAGGACTATATTAATTTGATGTTTGATAGTGAAAGAAAGGGGGGGGGGGGACAATGCCATCTGACAGTTCAGTTGCAAGACAAAACAATTGTTATTTCCAAATCTCTTCGAATGAGAGAGTGCATACGTTTCCTCAACATGTAATGGTTGGCTTATGGCTCGTAAAGTGAAAAGACGATATTTTACAAGTCCAAGTGGAATTTTGATTTTGCATCCAAAGTGATGGGAGCTGCCATGATGACCATCCAGGATGGGTTTAGAGTTAACTGTCTTGCTCAAGGACAGCCTATTTCTTTTACTGACACAAAACAACCAAAGGGCAAAACAAAACCGTAAACTGAGAAGTAGCAAATCGGGCATACACCAACAGAGATCCACAACTGCAAACAATGGAGAACTTAAATATGCTCCCCAAATAAGGACAACTGTTCACAGCTGCCCCCAATCGGGAAGAACAAACCAAGTGACTGTGAGCCCCCGTAACATACATTAGTTAGTTGGTTTTAAAGAGCCCTCGCTACATATGTTTGTATCTAAATTTGGTTTGGGAAGGGTAGGTTCTGACATCATGGTGGGGGGGATTCAGAGAGGAGGGGAGAGGTGAACCATTCTTACGTGTCAAGAATTCTATGTGTGTGTTTGCGTGTGTGTGTCTTAGAGTCTATCAGTGTGTGTGTGTGTGGGTCTAAGATTGAATGTGTGTGAGTGTGTGTGTTTGCTTGCATCACTGCTTCTGTGCCCCCACTTGTGCGTTTGTGTTGGCTTGGTATTTCTTCATGTACATCATCTTGTGTGCGGATGTGTGTGTGTGTGTGTGTGTGTGTGTGCATTTGTGTGCCCTTACTGCCTCTATGAAGCTCATTAATTACCCTTGTTTCTCTAGTTTCTGTCTCTGCAGCTCATCTCAGGACTGATAACATGTAGTACAGATACTGGCTTATTGGAGTAAATGGCATTAGCACCATGTTGCCTCGCTGCCCTTGGGTCGTTTCCTAAGCCTCCTTTGTTTTAAGTGCCAGCCGAGTGTGAAGCTTTTCCCTACCCAACTAGGGCTGTTAATCCTCTATTTCCCCCTCTGGAATACACTGCTGGCGGGTTCATCGCCTAATGGATAGACCCACTGCAGCCTCTGTCCGTGTGGATGACTGGTTAGCAGTCCCTGTTAGCGTCCGTCTCAGTGTTAATCAATCTTCGCAACAGTTAGTGGGCAAAATGCTATTTAATGTTATTATGCTAACATGCTGTGAAGATGGAGACAGGAGACAGACAGTGAGGGAGCATGTACAGTAGAGCTGTTATGACCACATCATTAGCGTCTAGCGGGTTAACTCGTTAGCTATAAGGAGACACTGCAAATACGTGTGCACACACACAGTCGCTGAGGCCAGTTACCACAATGTGAGAGTGCTGAGATCCAATGTCTACTGTGAATCATGTGCTTTGTGGTGCGAGTTTCATGAGTATTCGGGAACAACCCTGGTAAACTGCCGTACATATCCTGGCATAAACCATCCAGTGTACACACACCAATACCGTGTGTGACCTTTCATCAGACTCTAGGTGTTGGTTTCATGCCAGATCATTCACGCTCCAGTAGGCCGAGCAAGCATCCCCAAGCTCGCCTATCGTCTCTCCCTGGCTGATCTAGAGGAGACATGCGCCGCTGACCCGACGTCGCCCCCACCTCTGCATGGGCCTTGGATCCCCCCGGGCCGATCCGTTCTTTCTCTTCCTCTCTCCATTTGGTAGCTTCGGTCCGCATCACCGTCAGCGTGGCTGTTGGAGCGTAAGGAATAGAGAACAATACCTGTGCTGTAATTAGATGAGGATGGACAGCCTGTGACAGCCTGTGACAGCCTGTGAGCCAGCGCTGTGGAGTGTCAGCGGGTGGCGATCCTTGCCTGAGAGGGCAAGCTGTGCGATGGTACCCCAGACGAGTTGCGACGTGAACGCGTTCAAACGGGTGACTTGTCCAGTCGATTAACAGAAGTGTTGAAAATCAAAGATTATAAGGGTCACATGTAAACCAAGAAACTGCATCCGAAAAGCAGAGCTGAAGGGCATGGAATGGAAATGATTGGTTGTTCGCTCAATTCTTTAGACAGAGGATTTGTACTGATACAAGCGATGATACATTTCGTACCTATACATGCCAATTAATCAAATGATATTTGACTTTGCTGTTTTCCTTGTCGTAGCTGTTGAGATACATTTACCGTTCTGTTCGTGCTCCACAGCTCCCCCTACGGTCCGCATCATACACTCGGGCCATGCGTGCAACGTGGAGGAGGAGCGTCACACGGAGAGGGTGTACACCATCCGGGAGGGAGAGACCCTAGAACTCACCTGTCTGGTAACGGGACACCCACGGCCACAGGTCAGTCCGCCCGCCAATCACTCCGGACGGCCAATCGGAATGTCACAGCGCCCTCCACTACGTTTTCAGAAAATGCCAATACCCAGTTCCGACTATACCCAGCCCTCTTTGGAAATTGTTCCATTTTAAAATGACACGCCGTGATATTTTCATATGGTACAGGAACATCTCATCTCTCTGCCTCTCTCCAGCTCATCCATCACCCCCATCAGTCTATACTGTATTTGATTCTCTGTCAGCAACCATTACCTCTCAATACACGTTTCCATGCTAAACCGGCTTATACATTTTATCCCTCAATCATTACCGTTCCCCATTGTTCTGTGCACCTGAATATTCATAATTGAAAGCTGGCAGATCTAATGAGAGGTATGAAGACAAAACAGCAACCACGTCTGACGGCACAACGCCGAGGAATAAATAAAACCCGGGAAATAGGACGGGAGAGAGGGCCGAGTGGGTCCTTGGCTTCTTGACAAAGACTTGACACCGAATCAAATCAGACAATTATATCAATTCGTGGCAATTTAAAATGTCGACCTGCCGCGTTACACGTGTGTGATGGTGCAGCCAATTTGCTTGATTAGTCGTATTAAACGGGACTCAGTGGAATCTGCAGACGACGCTGTCCGCCATTTACATTTCTTTCTATTTAATTCCACACTGATCGATATGTTTGGCCATTTATTTGTGCACTTCTTGTCCTGCTGGTTGGGGATGCAGTGGATTTTTATTTTCGCGCTGAAGAGGTGAGGGGAACTTAATGAGAGGCCGCGACGTGCGATTCATCTTCGGCCCCTCATCCACGGCGACAACTAACTTCTCGTCTCTCCGACTTGACTTTCTCCCCCTAATTAAAAATCGGGGATGAAAGTGTCAGAGTGAGAGAGAAAGCGAGGGAGAGAGAAAGAGAGCGAGAGAGAGAGAGGGAGAGAGGGAGAAAGATGCTAATGACAGGCTGAGAGAAAAAATTGAGAGATGGAAATCAAAAGACTACATGGCCTGTTAGCGGGGCAGACTGGATTCCCTTTGAAATTGTGTCATTATCCGACGGCGGGGGGATGAATGGGGGCTGTCATCCTGGACTGGGGAGGTGCCGGCCGGGTCTCCAGTAGCTCTGAGGTGGAGAAGTTGGGACTCGGTTATTTGGAGGGTAGTTGGTGCTTGTGGACTGGTTTTAGGGCCGTTTGTAAAACAAACGTGTCCGCCTTAATCAACTATAACGCTTTAAGCTGATAATGGTGGTTCATCTCTTCATTGGAATTAAACCGTTTTTCTCCAGAGCTAGTTCATAGTCTCACCCGGCTCTGATTTTCTTCATCTTCTTCTTCTCTTCCTCAAAGTTCTGTCATTTCTTTAACCGCATGCTCATTTGACTATTTTAATGTTCCTCCTCCAAGAGAGTTGTAGATCTGTATCCCTGAGTGTGCAATTACTTTTTTTACCAAAATATATCTACAGTTTTTAGAAAAGATTGCAAAAGTTTTAATTAGGAGGAAGGGGAACCTTGGGTATGTAAAGCAATTGTCATTAATTATTTTTAATAACTAATGGTGAATGTGTGTTAATGTGGGGTAAACAGCTATACGAAAAGTATACAGACACAAAAGTATTCTTATCTGGAAGTTAGCAGTGTTAATGAAAGGCAACTTATTGTTAACTGGCATACAAAATGTAATTAAGTCTATGTGGAATTTAATCCACAGCACCATTAAATAATGTTGTTTACAAAGTCACTGATCCATATGGACTTCACAGGACAGTGATGAGAAGCTAAAGATGCTGCATCTAAATTTGATCATATTGCACAGAAACTCAAGAAATGCTTACGTATTTGTGATTTAACAAATACAAGAATGTCTCTTATTGAATTTACAAATCAGAATTCCTGTTGCTGCTGTGTTATTTTTCTGCTTTTTATACTGGCTCAAATGACCACACTGCGTTGATGTCCAATAAAAAAAAAATCTCTTCCATATTATAGCATAAATACAAAGACAACACGTCCCTTCTGTTGACAAGTCCAAAAGACCTATGTCCTTGTCAATGGTCTTACTGAAACAGACGGAAGCGTGCAGAGCCAATTGTGGCAACCAATATGGGCCATCGTTGGCAATTTCACCAGCGATTAATTCTGCTCACGTCTATCAATATGCAACCCTTTTTAAATTACCCACAATCCCCTCAGGCACTACCACTGATGGAGGCTCTTGCTCCAACCAGCGCTTTTTCTCAGCATGGCACTCTTCGTCCTGTTCTGCCTCCCCATCAAAAATAAGGACGGTCTAATAATAACCCCCCCCCCTACACACACACACGCACACCCACATAAACACACACATAAACACACACACACACACCACCCTTCACTTTTTCTGTTCAATTCCAGTATTTGTCAGATAAATGCATGTCCCTGTCTCTCATCTGTACTTACTGTATGGTATATACAACATGACACAGCTCAGCCTGCTATTATGAAATGCCCCTTGAGTATTGGACCCGTTGAATGGCAGGCAGGCAGGAGCGTCGCTAAGGCAGGTAAGAGCAGGTTCCTTACTGGGGGTCAAAAAGTAATGTGAAGTACTTGTGAGCCTGGGCTCAAGGGGAAAAGAGATGGAAAGACACTGCTTGAAGCCAGACATTTTGATTAAAATCTCAGGGGAAGCCAGTCCAGCCCTTATACCCTCTTCCTCTTTCTCTCTCCCTCTGTCCTATATCCATCTCTCTCACTCTCTGTCCTTTCTCTTTCTCCATTTCTCACTCTATTCCATCTTTATATATCCCACTCTCTATCCGATTTTCATCTCTCACTCTCTGTCATATCCCGATATGCCACAACTCAATCTCTCGCTCATCTCTATCTCTCACTCTCTCTACTATTTCTGTCCTATGTATCAAATCATCTCCTATTTAAAGGGCTTTAACATCATAGGACACATATGTTTACATTAGATTAGATTAAACTTTATTGTCTTTCAACAGTAGTACAATGAAATGCAGTTTGCACCCAACCAGAAGTGCAAAAAAGATCATGGAAAAAATGTTATGCAGGGCAGTGCATCAATGTACAGAATGCTCCAAAGTATGAGCCTACATAACAAAATGAAATTTATTGTATGGATGTGCAATTGGCATAGGTAAGTAATGTGCAATTTAACAATGTAACAGAGTGCAAATATACAGAGGCAGTATAAACGGAATGCATTAGTGCAAGTGGAAAATGAGGTGTCAAAGTGTAAATATGCAATAGGAAGTACAAACAGTATGCATTGTGCAAATGGCAAATAATAAATAAGGTAGCATGTGTAGAGCAGGAGGTAGTGGAGGAGGTAAGACTAGCGTCGGATCACAGAGTTCAGCAGGGTAACAGTAGCTGGGAAGAAACTGTTCCTACGTCTGCTGGTGTGGGAATGAAGAGACCTGTACTGCTTGCCTGATGGCAGGGGGCAACAGTTTGTGGCTTGGGTGTGAGGGGTGCCTGATAAATCTACGCGCTCTCCGCAGACAGCGCCTGTGCTGGAGGTCTTTAATGGCGGGCTGCTGGACACAATGATGCGCTGGGCGGTTTTCACCACCTGCTGCAGGGACTTCCGGTCAGCCGCAGAGCCCCCGTTGTACCAAACTGTGGCACAGTTAGTCAGAAAGCTCTTGACCGTGTAGCGGTAAAGGTTTACCAGGATGTTAGTAGATAGGCAGGCTTTCTTTCACTTAAAAAAGTACAGCAGCTGTTTTTCACCAGGCTTGAGGTGTTGAAGGACCAGGAGAGGTCCTCGGAGATTTGGACTTCCTGTAATCCACAATCAGTTTTTTGAACTTCTTGGTGTTGAGGGCCAGGTTGTTGTCTGTGCACCAAGCCACTAGGTGCTTAACCACCTCTCTGTAGGCTGACTCATCGTTGTGACTTACCAGACCAACCACTGTGGTGTCCGCAAACCTGACGAAGCAAATGGAAAAAAAAGGTATAATATATAACATACTACTGACGCTGTACATAGTCAATGTTTTTTTTAAATTAGGGTCAGTCACAGTGGTTAAACTATTTCTCTGTCTCTCCATCTTCCACTGTACTCTCACTGTCTCGCTCTTTTAATTCAAAAGACGAGGTGGCCTTTTTGCCGAATGAAACGTCAAGGTGGGCATCTTATTAATGTCTGAAAGGTTTGTCACTCCATTCCCCCAGAGCCAAGTTAAACGCTATGTTGTTCTGTCCCTGAGCAAGGCAGTTGTCAGGTCCTAGCTGGGGGCCTCTGGCCTTCTCCATGTGCCTGGGGCTCACAGTCAGGATCTGACTCTTTCTGGTTTGTTCTCCCTTATTGGGGGCACCTGTAACCGGTTGTCCCTAATTGGAGAGCACATTTAAGTTGCTGTTTGGTTTGTTTGTGTGGTTCTTTGTTAGTGTTCGCCTGTTTTGCCACTCCTCAGTTGTATGGTTTGTTGCTGTTTTTTGGGGGTTGTTGTGCTTTCATTAGTTAACAGTTGGAAAGGAAAAAACAATGTAAAGGATGTATAATTCTCGCTCTGCGCATCCTGCCTAAGAACCGCAACAGCAGTTAACCTGAACGGGTTCTCCCTCATTGTAACCTCCTACCAGGTTTTTGCTGTAAATTTAAAATGGTTATAAATCATGGTAAGAAATATAAATAAAACACAGATATTTGTATACGGTATGAGAAATACATTCAGATTAAGATGTATGTTCAAAAAACACAAACAGTTAGTGTCCAGAACTGAACAGACTGCAGACTTCAGTATCTGTCAAAGGTTTTACTTTTTTAAAAGTTCATATGATTCTTTTATGTTGTCATAATTTGACAGGGACACAAGAAATGTATCTCAGTTTTTACCTCATCTATTTCTCTCTTGCTGTCACTCTCACTGCCAGCCTGTCTAAAGTTCTGATAGTACTCTGTAGACCAACTATAATGGAACATTCCAGTAGCTTTCCTTTTCACTGCTATCGTTTGGATACAGGACTATTTTTAGATGTACTCTTCAACAGAATGGCCTTCTGAAAAATAAAGGACTCTGGTGCGGACTGCTAAAGTAATTTTTGATGGAACATGCGGTGGAACATGATTAGAACATTGTACTTGTTGACCACTTCTCTCAGACGACATGATGGATTTTATAGCAGATTACACCGCTCAAAAAAATGTATGGAACACGTAAACATCCCAGTATAACACTGAGTCAAGTAAACTTCAGGGATTCACGCAATTCACGTTGGAACAGCCTGTGATTTCAATTGTTTACTTCGATTTTTGGTGTAAGTTTGAAACCAGCACACAATCAGTTGATTATTTTGGTTTCCATTGACCTCTCAACACAATATACATTAGAATTACACAATCTACAGTAAACATTTTAAACTATAATATATTTTGTTCATACTTTTGTTCAATACTACATTGAAGTATTCCTTATTGTTTTTTGGGGTAGTGTAAAATGGCACCCTAGTCTCTATAAAGTTCTCAGCTTGACCACAGCAGTCATCAGAACTATTTTCTATTTTGCAGTCCCATATTCTGCACAATGACATCATATATCAACACACAGAGCATCAGTTTCAGTTGCTCCTTTGAGGAATACATCTGAAGAGGCCTTACTATTAAAAAAGTAAAAGTATTAAGAGTTTTCAACTCTTAGCTTCGGGACACTCATGGCTTTCTATTCTTTCTTGTGGTTAATTACATAAAAACTTGCGTCAAAATGCGCACCCGTTACATTTCTATTCATATCACCAGATTGGTTAAAGCACATTGTAGGGGACAGTCTTCCGAGAAGAACGCAGTGTTATTTGTGTATTTCTATAAAGTAGAATCCTTCCAAATCTCTACCACAAAAACACTAACCTATAAACAAAAATAAACGCACTTGTTACATTTCTATTAATATCACTGGAATTATTAATTATGGAAGCCTACAGTTTATTCCACGTTTTAGGGGACAGTCTGCTGCAAAGAATGACATATAGTTTATGTATTTCTGTAAAGTAGAAGCCGTCCAAATCTCGCCAAGAAAGGCTTGAAGGCCCTTAGACGCAATTTTGTGTCAAAAAGCGCACCTGTTACATTTCTATTCATATCTTTAGAATTATTAATTTTGGAAGCCTACGTTTTTACCACGTTATAGGGGACAGTCTGCTGCATAGAATGAGTAGTTTATGTATTTCTGTAAAGTAGAAGCCTTAAAAAATCTTCACCACAAAAACACTTTCTGGATTTCATCCAAAAATCTCAACATTTTATCTGAGGTTAATCTGATCAGAATCAAATCTGATTTTAGATTTTTTAATAAAGTCATCCCTCATCAAGATACAGGGATGCCAAAATTACAATTTTGGTTGATATTCTACTGTTTTTGAAAGAAATAATGCTGTTTTTCTGTTTATTATGTTATATGCTCATACAATAAACAACTTAGAGTTGTTTTGAACCCCAGGGGATGTTCAAATTAGAAATAGAAAGCCCTACCTGTTGGAGTATACTATGTGCTTCTCAATAAAAACAACTCCACACATTTTCACCAATATACTTAATATACTCACTTCTCAAACAATGTTATCTATTCATCCTCCTTCTAGTTATAGAATCCACAATAGACAGCATTCTAATAAAAAGAGTGACCTCCTGAGAGGTCAAAATGTCAAGATAGTGCTGGCGGATTTTGGTCATCCCAAGAAGGCCATTAAGGGTAAACCTGCTACCAGGGCCTGATTAGGGGGTTCAAATGAAAACCAGCAGTGCTTTGGTCTAGACGCCTGGAGTTGACAACCACTGATCAGAAGAGATTCATTATATTCATTTTCCTGTTATTAATTATGCACAATGTTCGTTTCGGCAGCAAAACAAATAGCTGCTATGCCTACAGGAATCCAACTCATGTCAAAAATGTAAGTCAATATTAGAAACTAAATGCTCTTAGGCAGACATCTTGTCATGGACTATTACCAAATCAGCTTGGAGTTGCTTCAGGGTCATACACACAAATTAGATTTTTGTTTATGAATGTACCATTTTGCGATTTGTAGAAGGAATTTGAAGTTGTATTGATGGGAATCTTGAAAATATAACTTTTGGGGTTTACCAAAACAGTCCAATCTGCGAGAAAAAAAATTAGGCTTTGGAATAGATTGGACCGTTTTCCCGCAGCACCTGTAAGATAGTGGATGGAAAATAGGAGCGACAAGCTAGAGGCCAGTGGGAGATGTGACTCTCCTTACTCCTCTGTTCATTGTGGAGTAGCCTGACCAGAGCTCCAGCCTGCCCCCACTATACAAACTGTGTCTGGGAGCATTGCCTGACTATACGCCGGCCACACTCATGAGCAAAAGCACTCGTACGCACACGCGCTCACACCCGGCTACGCCACAAAGCAGACACCCCCAAAAACCCATTTTTGTTTCAATTATGTGCTGGCTCAAGTTCAGACAGGTAGGGGAGAGGGTCAGGGGACATGAATTAGCGGGAAACAGCTATGAGCTTCTAGGGGGCTACACCGCCAGCGTCAGGGGGCCAAAGGCCGTGGAAAAATATGATGTAGCTCCTGTTGAGATGCTGTCGATTGGGCTGGAGGGGCGATGGTGGCTCCAGCTGCCCTCATATTATTCTGGTTCTGTGCGGTATACCGGTGGAAATATATAGTGACCCTGTGAAGCTCAGTAGGAAGAGCACAGCACTGAAAACGCCAGGGTTATGGGCTCGATTCCCATTGGGGGTCAGTACAAATAACATTTGATTACCTGCATTCACTGCTGTATGTCTTTCTGGATAAGAGTCAGATTTTTTGTTAAAACATAGGCAATGTAGATGTGCTGCACTTTTATCTAGGGGTTTGCGGTTACATGAGTCGGACTGTGGTCCTATATCCCCCCAAACCCACCTCCACAGGCCCCTGTTCTCCCTGGGTGATGCTGCAGAGGCCTGTGAATTATAACCAGCGGACGGCTAAACACAGAAACCTCCGTTTTGGTATCTGTGTGGCGTGGTGTCTGTGTAGTCTATGCTGTTTGACATTCCGATATTTCACCCTCCGTGAAACCGTAGCGCTTGGATGGTTGGATGGTTTGATAGTTCCGTCTCTGGTGGTTTCTACGACTTGATACCTGTTGATTCTGCGGCTGTGTGTTTTGTAATTCAGATCCAGGAGTCGTAGTTGAAACGAACAATATTCCCAGTGTGCCGTAAACACGAAAATAAAAGACCTCTTTTTCGCCGCCTTGAAAAGACTTTGGGAAATCCTGTTTCTCTCTTTATCCCCAGACTGCCTTTGATAGGACGCCAAGTCGGTTTTTCTCGGGGCTTTCTCTTGTCTTACAGGGCCGCCCTTGGTTGCACAGACCTCATCTGACCCTGTTCCCCATGCCCCCTCATGAGCTTAAAGATGGCGAGCAATTACAAAGCATTCCACCGTTAGGACATTGAGGAGGCTGGCGCAGTGTGGCAGTGTGGCAGTGTGGGAGATTTACTGAGGGCGCGTGTTCCGGCATACGATGCCACACATCACAACAGCTGCTATAGCCGCTGTACATAACAATTAGCTCGGGCTGTCACCGTGTACAGCACTGCAGGGAGATAGTAGGAGAACCTTCCACACGAGCGAACGCCAATCTTGGTTTCAGAATGTCAACTTGACTGACTGACTGACTGGGAGAATGGCTTTATCGCTGGAATTACTTTCTCTTACGTTTCTTTCCCGTCAAGAAACTAAACAGTTTCATGTTTTCTACTGCTGCATTCTTACGGCGGAGAGAAACAGTTGACCCCGTGACCTCCCGGGTCTTTCTGATCTGTAGTCAGAAGAACGGTACTCGGAGGACAGAGCCATTTCACACCCGCGTGAGCTTTTGAACTGCACTCTCAAGTTATGGAAATAAAATGTAAACTAGTCTTGGGCTTATTTGTAATGGTAATAGCATCTTGACCCAGAAAACAAGCATTAGAACCAGACTGGAACAGTATACAGATGTTGGGCGTGTATAGAATGATTCATGATTGCAAGCCTTAGACTTTGCTCTGTTTTAGTTAACCCTTAGCCCTTAACCCAGACACTACCCTCACATTATTCTATAGAAGTACATGTGGATACGCAAAATGTAATCCAAGTATGCCAGAGGGCCAGACTGAATAACACGTATTATAATGTGAATACCCATTTACTACTCTCAGATCTAACGTGTTTGTCTTAGGGCTCAAATAGAAGAGAGAAGTGGGTCAAACTTTACTCTCCGGCGTACATTCCCGGAATCCTCCGCTGGGTATACATATCACCTCCCCAAACATAAGTTCTTTGTCACCCAGACGAAAGGAGGCACTAAGAGTAGTGCAAAACGGTTGGTCCAGGAATACCTTCCAAAGCCTTCCCATCACTCTGAAACTGTGGTCTCATGCCATGTGAAACAAAACAGCAGCACTCTCCCCTTCAAGAACCAAGAGGGTTATTTGAACACCCGCTTCTTAGTGTCCTTCGAACAAAGCGGTTATTGATATTGGCGCTTTTGCGAGAAACTCCAAAGCTCTCTATTCAAAAGGCAGAGGAGAGGAGACGAAGGCGAGGATCTAAGCTGGTGAAATATTGGATTCTGCTGAAGTCGTCATAAGCGAGCTCCCTCTCTCTCCCTGTGCTTTTGTGGAGGAGTGGAAGGAAAAATGGATAGCGCAATATGTATTTAGAGAGAAAACTTGGCTTGATCCTATTTATGCACAGAACGTATTTAGCTTGTGAGGAGAGGTTCTTTTGATGAACTCATGATGTCCCTAACTGGATTGATAGGGACAAATGCACTCAGAGTTTAGTGACCTCATTGGGCTTCACCATCGATTTCTGGCTACAGTTTGAGGTTTTATAATTTTTTGGTTCAGTCTTTTATCTTTTCAATCTACTTTGTTCATTTTGAAACAAGCCGAGCCAATTGAGGTATTTTCTTTTTGTTTGTACCCCATCTTTCCAAGGCAGTGAAATCGCTTCTTTCTCTCTGCGTCTAGCCAGTAGCTGGTATGATAAACACCCACGCACACAAAAAGTGGATGATTATCATACGATATGTCGCGTTGACTGTCTGTCTCTCTCCTCGTCATACTCTCTTCCCTATCTCCTCCCACTCTCTTTCTTTTTCCCTCTTCTTCCCCTCTCCATCAGGTTGTCTGTTACTAAAATGACAGAAAGAGCCCTTTGAGTGCAGTCGTAGCCGAGGGTGAAATCTGAGCATGGGATAAACCCAGATCCAATACAACAGTAGTGCTATCTCACCACCCAATCCCCAGCCTATTATCCACCCGTGATAATATCCTCATTCTCTCAGATTCTATCTACATCAAATACGGTGCTATCAGTCACCAATATGATGCCATCGCTAGCCAACACGGTGATAGTGAGGAAATGCAAGGCCAGTCTGTGTGTGTTTGTGTGGCAAGAGTGTGGATGTGTGCCACTTGAGAGTGTCACTTTGTGTTTGCGTGTGTGTTTCCTTAGCAAAGCCAGTCTGTAATCTAATCCTGTAGTTTATGAAGAGAGATGAATTAGCTCCCAGCGTTCAGTGGTTCTCTGACAGCCTTGTGCCATTGCCTCACAACACCTATCTGGGATTTAGTACGGATAGGATGGAGAGAGATAGTGGGAGAGTCAGTGAGAGAGGAATGGTCAATTACACCTCAGAGAGAGAGACCCATAACCCAGCCAAGAAGATACAAATGACCGCCAGCAGACTAGTTGTTACTACCGTTGTAAAGGCAGAGAAGCTGGGGGTGAGGGTCTCACCGATAAATACATCCGATCTCTTTTGAGGACGATAAGATTCAGACACGATGTGTTAGGTGATAAAGTGCGACTGTAATGAGGAGATTAAATTGATTAAAGTAGAGCAACCCTTTCCCAAGGTCTTGATGGAGGTTAACAATGCCCCGTAACCAGACGAAAACCAAGGTGTCTCCCAAAACATTTCTTTTCTCAAGTTCAATTTGTTAGTTTTTTTTACACGAAACGGCGAACATTCTTTCCATTGCCGCTTCTCTTTTTACAACAGGTCCTTGTGCCGCAAGTACCCCTTTCACATTTGAATAAATCCATCAGTGGTTTTAAAAGAAGCCAAGTTTTCATGTCAAGTAACATATTTTCACCAACCACTTGTTCTGTTGCTCTGTGCCCAGATCCGGTGGACCAAGACAGCAGGCAGCGTGTCGGACCGCTTCCAGGACTCGAGCGTGTTCAATGACACGCTGCACATCTCCAAGATCCAGAGACACCAGGGGGGAAGATACTACTGCAAGGCTGAGAATGGCCTGGGCTCCCCTGCTATCAAGTCCATACGGGTGGACGTCTACTGTAAGTACCAACCGTGGCGAATAACACCTGGGCCCACTTTGTCCTTCGGGGGTTGGTGTTTTTCCTCCCCAAATTTCTTGTTCTATGGTGTAGAAAGGTTCGTTGCGCGATTCCACGAAACTTCAGTCCATGATGAATGTCGCGGCACACATTTCGGGGACGCTCTCCGCGTCAGTCCCAGTCGTTGATTAAAAAAAGCCCCTCTGGTGGCGTTTCCGTGCGAGGGTGCGTCCTCTGGTTTCCATCCGGACCTCATAAACGGGGAGAGTCTGTGGCCATCCATCAAACCCGACGCCGATACACTGTGGTTTTTATTGCACTGTTTCGGCGGGATCCCTGCTGCTACGCTTCACCGCCATGCATGCCCCCCCCCCCCCCCCCCCGTCGTGTTGGGAGGTGTTAACAGGTGAGGTGACAGGGCTCGTAAGCTACGCTAACAGCTCTTTCAATGCTGCTCGTTGGTTAAAGCCGCCAGTTATCACCTCTAATTTGGTGCAAATACTCAACATGAACCCGTGTTGCTGTTCACCTTTGTCCGACGCTGTGGCCATTTGAATCGGGGTCCTAGCTGAATATCCTCTCTGTGTAGGAGGAAATGTGCATTGTGAACAGCACAACCCAGACAACCTAGCCATTAGAAATAGTAAGGTCTGATTGGAGATGTCTGGGCCATCCACTTCATCTCCAACCGATCACCTCAGAGGTGCAGTTAAATGGAGGACGGTCACTCTAATCTGAACCCTAAACATGAAATCATCATCTGGCTCCCAAGCACACAGAACCTCCCAGGACCCACCGTTCTGTGATGTGAGCGCTTGAAACAGACACATATCCTTCCACGACATAACTGCCGGCGGTAAACCTTTTGGCCTACAATTTTTCCTTTCTTCCGCCAGAGAGTTCCACTCTCTGGCGGAACGCAGTGCAGCTCACCGTTGTTACCTCCGTTACCTCAGTCCTTCCTTTACCTCACTTTCTCCTTTACCTGAGCCCTTCCGTTACCTCTATCCCTCTGTTACTTCTATCACTCTGTTACCTCTGTTACCATTATCCCTCTGTCACCACCTTTACCTCAGTCCCTCCTATCTTTATCCCTCTGTTACCTCCGTTTCCATTATCCCTCTGTCACCACCTTTACCTCAGTCCCTCCTCTATCTTTATCCCTCTGTTACCTCCGTTACCTTTATCGCTCTGTTACCTTTTTTAACTCCATCCCTCTGTTGCCCTCCATCCCTCCTTCACTTCGTTGGCTCCGTCCCTCCGTTACCTCTGTCTCTTCTTTAACCTCCGTCTCTCCTCACAGCCCGTCGGCACGTCCATCCCCGCCACTCCTCGGCCCCCGGCCTCGGCTCTCCTCTCCTTGGCCGGGCAGGGGTTAACAAAGTGAGAGGAACCGCTTTCATCTGACATCTAAAGCCTCTCCTCCATCTGCCAGTCACTCCTGTTGGTCTCTCACAGCGGGCCCGGCCTGTCTGGTGGTTTTGCGGCACCGCGGCCCAAGCTCTTCCTGTACTCCCTCTCTACTTCTCCCTCTAATCTCCCTTACCGCTACCTGTCTCTCTGTCTGCCTCTCCTTCTTTCTCAGGCATCCTCTCTCTCTCCCCTCTCTGTTTTTCTCGCGCTCTCTGTTTGCCTCCCTGTCAGCTGCTGGTCCCTGGATGTCTATGTGGCTTTCAGCTCTTGTACCGGTTTATTGGTTCAGACGCGAGCAGGGGCTGTGGAATACGGGGCGGTTAGAATGACTGGCACTTGGAGGAGGATTGGGGAAAAAGTGTCTATCTCTCGCACCTCGTCTCCTTCCCTTCTTCTAGTCATTGTAGTGGATTTCTAGAGGACTTTCGGATTCTCCTGTCCACTCCATCCACACTGTTAACTGCAAATTATGGAGACAAACGTCCTCTGACAGTGACTAACATCCATTTGTCGCTGTTATAGCTTGAGAACAGGATGATGAACAGGATTGACCAGCGGCCATTTTGGGACCTCTGGGTCTCACAATTGCATTGTTTACAGTTTAATGGAGCATGAATGCTGAATGGGCATCGTGGGATGGATGCTGAGACTATCAGGCAGCCCAGCTGTGACATTCAGACCATCATTCAACTAATGACATCATCCTCTCCAGTTACTTGGCTTCCTGTCCCGTGTGGTCCTGAGTTGTGCTTTCCAGAAAATAAACCCCCTCCATTGGAAGACGATGAGGAGGGAAAGGGGCACAAGTTTGCGTTTCAAGCCTGTCGTCTTATCCTGAATTAGCAATGAAAAGACAATGATGTTTGAACTCATTACGAGCTTGTTTTATTTTAAAGACACATATATTCACGGTTTAATTGCTTCAATACACCAGCGCTTCGCTTTTAGATAAATATTTTCAGTATTTAGTTTTACAAGGTGAATTGTAATAAATAAAGTAACTACATGTTTAATGAGGAAGTTCATCTTTTTTTACAGATATATTTCTTATTCCTCTGAACATAAAATATTAGCATGTGACATTTTAGTAATTTAGCAGTTCTTTTCCAGAGGGACTTGCAGTTAATTAATGCCTTTTACAATAGCTACAATACGGAAGGCAAATGTATATGTCATATGCAGCATACAGAGTTACAGTAGATTGGTATCAACTTTCTATGAACAGCCTAACTATGCAAGGATTATGTAAATATCTGCAGCCATAGAGGCGCATAGCACTAAATCCTAACTTATTTCGTAGCACCCCCCAACCAGCATTTTATACTATTTAAACAGTGACGGTGTTAACAGTTGTAGCCCGTAGATGCCTTTGTCTTTGGCCTTGTAGTGCATGCGCACTTCATTAGCAGAATGTTGTGTTGCACATCCAGCAGAAACACACTGGATGGCTCCAGTGAAATGTTATAGCTGTCCCCCTAGGGTGAGTTTAATTGATGGGCCTCTTTTGCAGCTCCTGCTATTTTTAGTGCTCTGCAGCCTTGGTTTTTAATTAGCATTACAATTGCTGTTTGGCCGCCAGGGCTCGACAACAACACCTTGAAAAATTGTGTTGACTGTCTGTTTTTCAGATGTTGTGCGGGTGTGACGGGGACTTTAGTTTGGGTGGGAATTTAGGAAGGCGTGCATTTGAATGTGAATTTCAGAGGTGGGTTTTTGCATATGTTGTTTCTACAGTAAACGTATTTCCAGAAAACTCTTACAGCTTTTTCTTCCTAGTGTTTCAGAAAGCAGGGGGATTATTTTGAACTTTGAGAGGCAAGTTCTGGCAGATTTATTTTCATTTGAGATGTTAGTCAGGGATCCCAACCTTTTTGCCCAGGGCTATTCTTTTTTAACATGTGAAAGATTCACAGTTATTTAACTCCTGCGACTGTAGGAAAGTGGTTGCTCAGCTACTGTCCTGGGGGCAGATCGAAGATATTCCCACGTGCAGCTGAGTCCCCTCATTCTCTAACATTGTTTCAGCTTTATTGTGATGAATACAAAAAAAAAGTATAAAAACACATACCCGAATCATTTCAGTTAGTTCAGTCCTCTTGAGAGAGAGAGATAAAGGTTGGATAACCCGGGACATATTGCACAGGTTAAAAAAGAGTCACTTCACTCACATGATAATAATTTCCTTAGTATCAATTTACAAAGCAATGGTTGGTTTAGAAGACAATATGACAACTGATTTCATCACACCTCAACCTAATGTTGGTTGTAATTCAGATTGGTGGTGAATTAAAAAAATACGTTAATGCCTTATAACGTGTTGGTCCATAGAAAGACGTGAAGGGATAGTTGTTCTCTCAGACGTTAATAAGGAACTTCCTAAAGTCTCTCCATTGATCGATTGGTAGCTTTTCCTGAGAAGCCTGGAGCCTCTTCTTCAGTTCCTACTACTTTTTTCATTTAATCTAGGCTGTATTTTTTGTGTTGCTTTGTCAAAGGCTGCATTGATAGAAAATGCCTTATAGCGTTGCAGTAGGGGCTTATGGCTGGCTTAAAGGACTTCATTGGCAGGAGGACTTCACATCCCCAGTGTAATACTTTTCCAATGAGAAATGAACTGGCAGAGTACAATTGACTCCAGTGAAGTACAAAAGACTAATGTTCTTCATGTGGCATGAGTTTCTCCGGAGCATTTCAATAGTGTGTACTCGAATTTGGACAGGAAAACATCATTACACTTGTTGCACTTATTCGAAGCATACTTGTCAGTAGTCAACACTATAGTGGTTAGTAAAAGTAAAAGAAAACACCCTCGAAATACTCTTTTTCACACTCTGCATACTATTTTCGGATGTCTTCACACCCTAGAGTTAATACTTGGCTGAACCGCATTTGGCAACCATTACTGTGGCAAATCCATTTAAATTATACTCTAAGTACTTTTCCCATTGTGAAATTGTCCAGTATTTTTGTCAGAATTATTCAAAGTCATTACATTTTGTAGAAATCATTAATGGACAGCAGTATTTCAATCTTCTCTCTGAATTTCAAGCAAATGTAAGTCAGGACCGAGACCGGATCACTCAAGAACACTCAACACCTCATGGAAAGCCATGGACACTCTAATCCAGAGCAATTTACTGTAGTGAGTGAATCCATTTTCGTATTGTTTCCTAACCCCACCCCCCTCCTGGATTTGCCAACGTCTTGCTCTTATTAAGTGAACTACAAGAGATCCTCAGTGTACCTATAGATTTGTTTTTAGAAAATATATACAAATACTTTGATAAATAAACTGGGTAATTCATTGCCCTAGGAGTCAACCAACAACTAGTGACAGCTGGTCTACTTCTGATTCATATTCTACTTTTGAAAATTTGGCAGCAACATGCGTATCCTCCAACAAGGTTCAGGCGATCAACTCTGAACCACTGTTGATATGTCAGGCTGTTATTAGATTTTTTTATACCGTTTACTTTTGTAATTAAAAGCATTTGCATATGTTAACATTTTTCAAATGAGAGCCAGAGGGATACAAAGATATGAATAAAAAATGGTTGTGCTCCTCGCCCAATCAACCTATAATACCAACTTAGTGTTAATTAACCCTAAAATGGTATTTCAAACTGTTTAAGCTAGAGAGACCAAATAAACTTTTCCAAGTTTAGGCAATCCCTACTGAAAACATGTATTTACTATATTAATTAGCCCAATTGCATAGTTGATGTTAATTAACACCTATGCATTATCTCTTCAATTGTTTAAGCTCAAGAGGCTAAACACATTTGATTTGACATGTTTAGCTTTATACTTATTTATACCATTATAGAATGTGTTGTATATGACTGTCATTACATTTGCTTAAGATAATAAGCATAAAGTGACCAATTAGTAATAGCACTTACGCTTTACCATTTTATGCTACAGAGACCAGCCAAACTTCCTTTCAAATGTTAAGACTACCCCAACTTAAAATGATTAGTAATGCTCTAAATATATTAATTAACATTATTTGCATAATTAGCATTTATTACCGTAAAACTGTATCTCTTGAACCACTGAAGCTAAAGGGACCACACCAATGTAGTTTTACGCTATTTGTCCAGTCTTTTTTTATGTAAGCTGGCAAGCTCACTTCATTTACTCCTGTAAATGTTATTAGTTACCTTTAATAAACATTTTACATCACCCAAAAACATGTGAGTAAAAGATGTACTTAACAAAAGCAATACCATCATGCGTGTCTAAATCCTATTTGGTCTTTGAGTTGAAATAAACTGTTTGTTTTATGCTAAAAGTGATTTTAAATTGAAACGCTTGCAGAATGTATATCGAGCTGGCTCAGTCCAATTTAAACAGTGCTCGGTTAATGAATGAGAGATATTAAGCTCAGTGCTTTAAGGAACAGCAATTAAAGCTAAAAAAAAGAAAGTTAGACAATCTGAAAAACAGTGCAGAGTTCGACCACATCTGTAGGACCATATGCATGAGTAATCACATGAACAGAAAGAGCAGAAAAAGCACATTTCTCTGCAGATAACAACACAGCTGCTGATGCTAGTTCACTAGCTGACATTTACAATGTTGGATCTTCTAAAGCTAATATTAGCATGCTTGCTAACATTGATGCATCAGGAAGTACAAAAAACAGCTGAACTTTGTTAGTTGACAAGCTTTTCTTCCTATTCTTTTGTCCTAGTTCTGATATTTCTGTTCTCTGTCACCCAACCTCTCTCCAAAAACAGTGTGCTATACTGGACATGTTACATACTCTCCTGCTGGATTTAGGTTCACTTGCAATATCTTCCTCACACATTGCTTATGCAGTAGAATATGGCGTTGCACAGAGTTTGGGGGAATAACATAAGAGCTTCTAGCAATAGCAGCTACAGTGTCAAACCAGTGTTTAGCTTGTTGCCAAGACACTCGCGTGCCTCCTCAGCCGTGTAGACTAACTTACAGCATGTGTATGTCCAATAATATGCTGTCTCTGTTTATGTTTTCCTAGCATGCAGTGGCCTAATAGAGTAGGGTTGAGTTCAGCTGTGTGTTCTGAAGCCATGCAATAAAGCGTTTGTTTAGGTACTTTGCCTGCGGTTTGGATTCGGTCTCCTGCAGCCAGGAGGTGTTCAGCTTCCTATCTCATCAGGGGTCCATTTTTATCTGTCCTACCACAGCGACGGCTGATAAATGCGCTGAGAGTTCGGGAGGTATGGAGCGGATAAGGGAGCCTGGTAAAATATTCAGAGCTGGATCATCTGTTGGATTTGACTGAGGCATTGTGCGGTCAGGTTGTGAGTTCAATTCCCACAGGGATTACATACTGTACACATACAGTACTTAAATGATCAGGCAGCCGTGTAAGTAGCTTTGGATAATAGTGTCTGCTAACTGGCACCTACTATATATTAGTACTATTGTGTTCTTAAGCCCTGTGTTATTGCTATATGCACTCTTTCCAATGCTATTATTATAGTTATTATTCATAATTATTATTAATAATAATATTATCTGCCCTTTGGATTATGTTCTAGCTCTGCGTGGAGCTAATGTATGGAAAGATACATATACGTTTTGTAGTTTGTGTGTGCATGCGTGTGTGTGTGTGGGAGATCTGAGTGGCTTGTTCAGTGGGGGACGTTAATGTGGATAATGGAGAACCAAGTCATCATCAGCTGTCCAACTGCCGAACACACTTGTGGAACACTAATTATCAGTCATATTGTGTTTCCTCCTACAAAGCTAATTGACCCTTGGCGGATGACGCATCTATATTATACTCACTTTTTAACGAAGGCTTTGAAGGATTTCTGTCACAGCGCATTAAGAGACACCCCCACAGAATAATATAACTCAAATTGAGACACCCCAATGTAATAATACGACTCAAATAGAGACACCCCCACAGAATAATATAACTCAAATTGAGACACCCCAATGTAATAATACGACTCAAATAGAGACACCCCCACAGAATAATATAACTCAAATTGAAACACCCCAATGTAATAATACGACTCAAATAGAGACACCCCCACAGAATAATATAACTCA